>CM073765.1:35889448-36122261 GCA_037127475.1 Arma custos
TTAAATGTTGATCGAGTGCGGTTTAGGGGAGTTCTATGCATTCATGGAGCGGAGAGGCTTAGTGGTGGAGCGCTGAGTTGCCATGCCGAAAATCCTGGTTCGAATCCCGCTGCTGACAATACATTTATTTAGTCTGTTAGCAGCTGGAAATGGATCATATAGCATCTAGGACTCTCCTGGGGCTCACCCAGTCTCTTAAATGGATATGCAAAAAAGGGGGAAAATCTGGTGGTTGAGGGTGATCCAGGTCAAATCACCTCCC
The DNA here is from genome assembly GCA_037127475.1 of Arma custos. Lineage (NCBI taxonomy): Eukaryota > Metazoa > Arthropoda > Insecta > Hemiptera > Pentatomidae > Arma > Arma custos. The sequence goes on from CM073765.1 coordinate 35,889,711, forward strand.
TCCACAACCGTTCTGCATGAAACAGTACAGTCTCTACCATGTACCGAGCCCCAGACCCGTTCACGGGTTGTAGTGGTACAGGTTTCTATGCACTTTCTTGCCAGGTTAATTCTTAAATAATCCTAGTCTATGCGACATAAGTATCTATATTAATAAAAGGAATCACTAAAGTGTGTTGATAAGCTCAAAACTCAAGAACGACTCGACCAATTCGGCTAATTTTTATATTTATACTTTTGTTAAGGCGCAAAGAAGGTTCTAATGGAGAGAGAAAATGTAAAAATGACGAGGGAAATAATAAAATCAACACTTTTTTTCCCCATACAAACCACTATTCCCAGCTATCAAACATTTGACGTCAATCAAATCAAAACAAAGGCGCCCTAGTAGTGAATATAAATAAGAATAGCGATCTTAACGAGGTATACTGCTTGAACTTTAGCCTTGAATGTAGATTAAGTGCGGTTTGGGGGAAATCATAGCATAAAATAACATAAAATGCGCAATTTATTGCACATCACACTTATTTTTATTAAATTATCTATACTCCTACTTCATATGACAAATACTGATTATAAATAAAAAAAAGGACCTTTTACAACCTCTACTTAGACTTATTTACGACCTTCGCACTGTAGACTTTGGCATTGAATGCTTAACAGATGTTTCAGTAGGTTGAATGTTTTGGTTTTTGTAATGCGAACTCATTTTAAAACTATAAATAATCGTAGTCCAAGTCACGAATTTTGGATGAAAGAATGATGATCAGAGGAAAGCTCTGAAATATTGGATGGCACATACCTAGCGGCCCAGAAGGCGATTGGATATTCACGAACTCCAAATACTGTCCACTCCAAGGTGATGGTACCAATATAGCCACTCATAATGATATTAAATAATTCATATAGGAAGCTACTTCTAAATAATCAAGGAAAGAAAGCAAAAATGGTTTAACCATTGTATTTACCTATATAATACTATATTAGGCCAGCGACCAGGTACCAAAAAAGGGCTTTAGGTCGCAATAAATAATTGAAGAAAGCTGCATTTTTGATATGTTGTAAGGGCATGTCTGACTAGTGGAAATCCTAGTTTGCTACCTAAAAACTTTTGATGGCCGAAAAAACTCGGGGAGACTGGATGGCTTCCCCCCTGCATAGTTGTGCCTACTAGTGCTACTAATATTTTTTGTATAGGTAATTTACAAGTTAATATTTATAATTTGCTATAAAGAAAACTGTTTTAGATCGATTCGGGGCGTACAAGGTCATTTTCTTAAAACACACAGTTTCCCTGATTTTCCTTTTTTTTAATTAACCAGAGAAGTATAACACCTACAGGCCTCGTTATGTGCTTAAACTAAAGCTGGTTAAATTTACTACAATTCCATTTTACTTGACTTTCATCGTAGGATCACTCCTTCGGCCGTTGTTCCTCACGAAAATTGGCCAGAACTTAAAATTTGGAATTTTTGAAAAAAATATCAATTTTCAAAGAGACGCAACTCAGAATATATTACATCTACAGGCCTCGGTCTGTGCTTACATTAAAGCTAATTTAATTTACTACAGCTTCATTTCTCATGACTTTAATCGTAGGATCACTCCTTCGGTCGGTGTTCTTCATGAAAGTCGGCCAAAACATAAAGTTTGGATTATTTTGGAAAAAATGACCAATTTTCAGAGTGACGTAACTCAGAATTTATTATAGCTACAGAGCTGCAATTGGGCCGAAATCATAGTAAATTGAACCTACATTAAAAATATTTATTTATGTTTTTTATCAAAAACGCACCAATTAGGAGATAGACCATAAACTGAAATAACTCCAAAAATTTCAAGGTTTTTCGACCACCAAAAGTTTTCCCATCCGTTTTTTTGGTAGCAAACTAGGTTTTCTTCTAGTCAGACATGCCTTTAAAACATATCAAAAATACAGCTATCTTCAATTACTTGCAAACTTCAAACGCGTGGGCCGCTGGCCTATATAAAAAAAACATGAACCTAGATATTTTTTTTAGCAATTACACGTAACTTGTATCGAAATTCGCCGTAACTTATACAAGCTTTAGTTGAGCATTAACTAATCAAGTTCCAGTGTTGTATCAGGTTAGCTAATATTTAAACTCGCTATCGGTTATATAACGTATATCTGGCTACCTGGGTCGAGGGAGATAACTCAAGGATGTAATGTGTATTTATCAACATCCATGTTATTGCTTACATTCGCGTTTGGATCAATTGATATGAATTGCTAATTTTGGATCCGTGACAAATAAAAAAATAAAAGTTTGGCTAATTTTTTGGATTATTTTTGCTAGAGGAAGGGATTAAAAGAGTATCAGACGAGGACCAGAGATTATTGTTTTAATCAATGTGAAAAAATAAATAGCTCGTTTTGAAATGGGCTAACTCCCGTTCAATTATGATTGAGTTGAATCCTTCTCAAAATCAAGCTAAGAGCTAATACTTTTAGGATTGTAAAAATGTTCACCCTCGAATCTTGTTCTTCTCCTCACCTAGAGTGAAGGTTGATCCTGATCCATTGCGCCTTCCCAAGTCCCTTGTCAAAAATGCCTCCCGGACACCTTCCTCTCAGATATTTTAGAGACACTTCTTCCATCTACCTTCACGTCATAGGTCAACTTGGCTCTTCTCTCATTTGTGCATCATGTCCAAAAGATTCTTCTCCAGAATTTCCTGTAATGATTTCATGCCGAGGAGGAATCTCATCTCCATGAACTGGAGTTGAACTGTATGTTTACTGGTTAGGGTCTATGACTCACTGGAATTAGTTATGATAATCAGAAATGAACCCCTCTTATTTGTATGCTTCGAAACTTCTTATTTTCCCACAAAGGAATTTCGCATGGTGTTTAATAGTCCTCTGTTTCAAATATTCTCTCTTTTATTTCGCAGTCTTCGATGCCTCGCTAATGAAGCTTCAGTTGTTCCCATTATCATCACATTGTCATTCTCATGGCTTATTTTCATATTAATATGGGCAAGTTCTTCCTGTAGGATCAGTAGGTCGAACTGAACGTATTTTTCATTTCTTTCAAATACTATGTCAATATAACTATGTCGTTTGCGAAGGCAAACACTTTTAAGTATACCTTATACTTATAATTACGCTCTTAAGCATACCTTTTGAATTCTTTGAAGCTGTGGTTTCAGGCTCTAACTTAAATTGCTGCATATTGCTTTTCGGAATCCAAGTACTATATTTCCCCCCTTATCCTAGACATTGGAAAGGTTTTACCAGATCGGGGAATGCTTCCTCGACCTTATCCATGGGCCTCCTGAAGGCTGCCTGATTGCAAAGATCCTGGATGCTCTTATGTTTCCGGAATCCATAATTTTCTTCTTCTAGTAGCGGTTTCACGATACTATTTTGCAAAATATTTAAGTAGACTATACTAGTGATATTCCTCGATGATTTTCGTATTTCATATTTAACTAATAAATGAAAAAGGAAACATGCAAACATCTTCTGCACCGAAATATATGCGTTAATTAATACATATACCGACTGCTCTTTTTTACTTAGAATAAAAAGTCTTATTTATTATTTTGTATCTACGGTCCTGCAAAAACCCGAGCCTCCACCACCACAACCACCCAATGTCTGCGATCCTTTTATATCCTCCTCCAGTTTTGTACAACCAGCAGTTTCAAGTCATCTTCGACATCATCCAGCCGTCCTATCCGAGAGTGTCCTCTGCTTCCTCTGACGTCTGGCTTTTCATAGAGCATTCCCTTTGGTATCATGTGGTCTAACATACTTTTCACAATTCCCATCCATTTAATTTTGGATTTCTTTATGAGCGCCACCATGTCCGGCTTCCCAAACAGCTCAATCAGCTCCTCATTCTTTCTTCTTCTCCTTACCCCATTTTTGGCCACTCTACTCCATATTCTTAATATTCTACTTTCCCAAGAGTTGTCCATAAGTTCTGCTTTTTTGGTTCAGGCCCATATCTCGCAACCATACACGACTAACAGTCTTACAATGCTTTTGTATAGTTGGATTTGCATTCTTTTAGAGAAAAACTCTTTGTAGTGAGGCATATCTGGCTTGTTTTTCCCTCTCTATTTTGTTATCAACTGTAAACACACTTCCCAGATATTTGAATTGAGTTATAGCTCAAAAATTGTGCCGACAAAAGAAAAAAGTCTTATAAATTGCAGTTATTTTTTTATTACACTTATTATCTTTCAAATTCCACCTGGCTTATATAAACTATATACCTCCCAATTTTTCCATAAGGGTGTGGAAACTTTGCCCCTAAACCTGATAACAATAAATGTATAATGTTGTCCTATTTAAGAATATTGGCGGGTAATATTTTATTTTATTTTTTATAGTTTCAAAGTGCATTCCTTTGTTCCACTTCTCACGGTTGCATAAATATCCTTTGCTCTTAGGTTTTCAAAGGATTCGGAAGGGGAAAATTAGTGAGGTTGGAAATTAACTGGGCTCAATGGCCAATCACAGCGAGGAGTGAGGGGCAATATAGTCCAATCATTGGTGAGCATAAGGGCGGAGGTTCGATTCTACTCCCCATCCTTGATTACTGAGTATTGCCTTGCCCAGGTCTAATAGGCGCATAACACTACCGACGTGTATACGCTCTTGTAGCAGTAAATCCTGACTGTAACTAGTCAGTAACTTATTTCATATTCCTCTGTAAGAGATATTACAGTCTGTTGTAGATGGATCAAAAAATTATTACAAGTTACTATGTTTTCTTGTTTTAAGGGCAAACAACATGTGACTATTATTGTGAGAAGACGATAAGCGTTGTTTTTTTTATTACAGGTTATCTTATATAGATTTTTATTATTATTATTATTTCAAAAATTAGTTTTAAAATCATAGTAAAAACGGTATCAGTTTCACAAGTAGTTACTTCGAGTCGAGTTACATGTTTTAGTTGTTCAGTCCCTCTTTTTTTAATATTTGCCAAAAATACTAGTTATCATGATCTTTAGTATGGATAAAATAATATAATTATGGGATACGTATATTTCGTTAATAAATTCATCAAGACATGAACAGTCCAACAAGCATATATTATCTGTAAATGTATAAGTTGTTACTTGATTTATCTGCGCCAGCCGGATTTGAAACCAGGAACTAAAGTTTTGTTCGGTGTTGATTCTATAGAGGGTGAGTGGGCCCCACCAGGTTCTTCAAATCACAAAAGTCAATCTGTTTTAACAGCCATTGGATTTATTCTCTGGGAGCTGCAGAAACTTCTGGAACTCCCCCATCCTTTATAATGTGGATATCTTTAAATGGTAAAACAACACCAAGCGTTTTATCAGCTGAACCACTTCCCTATTTTGATTGACATGGAATGTAAGCAGTGATTGCATTAGAAGCAAAGATCGGTGGTAACAGCATCGAGCCTATGGATTCGCTACGCCTTATTATTATTATTACAGAGTATATTCGGTACGAAAAAGTATGAGACTACTGCAGAATTCAGGAGATTATACAACGCAGAATTGCCAAGCACGCTCCCGGTTAATACTGAATTGATTGCGTCACTAAGGTCAAGATGGGCCTGTTGGGCTAACGAACGAATTCCTAAAAAGTTAATAAGGCTTTGCCGACTGGTTTTGCCACCGAGGCGTAGGCGGGAAGAATATGCTAAGAGAGATCTGGCGGATTTGGATTTGGATCGTGATGTGTGGACAGAAGCTTGTAAGCAGAATTTGGCATCAACCTAATCGTTACAATTATTAGTATTAGAAAATGAGATCTGGATAGTTGAGTGTGCAGAGCCCTGTGTTGCTGACGGTAAACTTCTGAGTGTTATCCTAATAGGTGTGACGATTGCGTTATGACGGATTTGGGTTTGGGTAGTGATCCGTAGATTGAAGTTAGTAATTGGATATTTGATCAATCGGCACTGTGCCTTCGTGTTTCCTGAGCCTTACCTCTATTAGTATTAAGATGTATATGAATTATTAATTTTTTATTTTAAACATTTCAAGGTTGTGGGAACATATGTGTGATAAGGGCCTAGGGACTAATCTGGAGTGAACACAGAGATTATTTAAATCTGTCTGAAAATCGTTATTTATCTTATTCAGCTACCGAAAAATAACGTTACTAAAAAGGAACTGGAAGTACTAAATTTGAACAGATCTGCGTAGTGGTCCGTGGATTGAAGTTTGTAAGCAGCGATTAGTAGTATCACCATTGAGCCTTCGAGTTTTATAGGGTCTTATTATTATTAATATATTTTAGAAGTATTAATTGTTATTTTAAACATTTAAGATAGAGGGAACCTATGATAAGGAACAGGGAGCTATTTTTACGAACACAACATGATAATTGTTATAAAATTTATTCAGTTACCGAAAAATAACTTAGTAGATATACGTTACTAAAAAGTAACAGGCATCGAGCTTTCGGGTTCACTCAGCCTTATTATTATCATTTATTTTAGTATTGTTAATTTCAAGAATTTTAAGATAGTGAGAGCTTACGTACGATAAGGGAACGGGAACTATTCTGGACCGAACACAGAGATTATATAAATCTGTCTGAAGCTATTGGTTTTGTTTCCGACTCCTCCATAAAACATTTGGTCGAACCAATAACCCGCCGTGTTCCTTACTCTCCCCCCCCCACATCCGACGATCCAATACTCTCCTCAGATTGTCAAATCTAATCGGGAAAATAATACCAGTTTATTGTTTTCTTAAGTGCCAATACCAGGGCTTACGATATTATATTTACAGACTGATATGGTATCGTAGTTTTTTAAATTAGATAAAAAAAAAAAAACGAATCAGTTTACCCTTTCTTATTCCGTCTAGTAGTTTGTCTAGTTATTTGGTAGACCATTAGTTGAAAAGTTTTAACTTTTCATTCGTTTACTATTGAATATTTTTTAATAATGCAAGTTTTCATGATCTTTAAGAAGGGACAGAGAATGTAATTATGGGAAAAGTGAATACTTTGGAAATCATTTCATCTAGAAATGAACGTGTCAACAAACATATAACATTTATACTTCGAAATGTTAGTTGAAACTTTTATTTCTTGATGAAATGATTACCGAAATCTATTCATTACCCATAATTAGAATATTATTTTCCACACTAAAGCTCACAATAACTTGTATTTTTTGGAAATATTGAAAATGAAACGAGTAAATAGGTAAAACTTTTAAAATTAACGGCGGAAATCGCTGGTGCCAAATACAAAAAAGCTACAGTGGCGGCGTATGACGATGACATCGCCATCTACAGTAGCTCATTGAATGCAGAGAGAGCTCTACGACAGGCGGGGGTGGCCTGTGAGGAAATAACTAAATAACTGGACGGATCGAATATTACAGTTAATCCCAAGAAGACCGACTGTATTATTCTCTCCTTCCAAAAGAATAAGCGTCCCCTACCTAAGGTTTATAGAGTAGCAGGCAAAGTTAACAAACCTGCGAATAGGATAACGTATCTCGGTGTCACCCTCGACCGGCACTTGACGTTATCCCAGCATTGCAACAAGAAGATCAGGTTGGTGAGAACCAAATCCCCTTTTAACCGCACCGTACTTATCACTCCGCTTCAAAGTAATGATCTATAAGGCAGTTATTAGACCAGCAATCCTTTATGGGGCGCCTATGTTGAATAATACTTCGCCAACAACTTCAAAAAGTCTCCAACAATTTCAAAACCGTATACTGAGGCGTATAGTAAGGCACAGTTCTCTACAAAGGACGAAATCAGACATAATACACGAGACCCTCGGACTCCCGACGGTAACGGACTTCATCACATGGAGGCATATCAAATTCTTTGATAGTCTCCAACACTGCACGAACCCACTATTCAACGCACTTACACCGACAGGCCGACCTCAGCGCTGGCAAACACATGTACAGACACTCAACATGGACTGAGTAAACTACTAACAAACTCCAATTAGACAGAACTAGGGAGCCCCATCACTAGATCCCCCACTCCTACCATCTAATTAATCTCAAGAAAATTCAATGCAAAATCCTCTCTTAAAATGCACCTGGTGCAGTAAAAGAGATACCATGCATCATTATTAATATTGTCTAGTATGTTATTTTCAAAAATTAATAAAAACCAACGAGTTAAGAAAGAAAAAAAAAGTTACAACTTGTTACGACTGAAATAGAAGCGAACGCTTGAATGAAAAAGTAATCAATTTTTTTAATAAGCATTTGAAGTATAGATGATGATATAAACAGTTGTGCCCTTTAACCTATACGCATTCATTACTAATTACTACATACAAACATTAATACAATTCTTTTTGTTTTCGAGAATTTTATTAAAAAGGAAAAGTGTAAAAAGTTAAAACATGTTGTGACATTGATCGAAGTGACAACCTGTGGAACCGCGGAAGCTCCATTTAACGTTCGAATTTCAGTTATATTTTGTTAGTTTATTAATTTAAAGTCATTTAGTACTGCTTTGGTTAATCGGATGATATGAGTGTGAATTATAAATTTTGCCTATCATTGATCATCAAGTACCTGATACAATACAGTCTCAGGACCCATATTTTACGTCCCCTTCTGAAGGACGGCATAACCAAGAATTTTTTACTCCCTCTAAAATATCCTCTTGTTGTACCAACCACTACAGAGCGGGTGACTTAATTTAATAATTTTATTATATTTATTTATAAATTTATTTTAGTTTTTATTTGAGTATTAGGAATTAAGAAACTAGTTTTTAATCTGTCCTTAAGTTATATTGATAGTTATTACAGCAGTCCGCTAATTTATGATGATTTATTTTATCTGAATATACAGGCGTAATTAGGATAGCGATCTTTAAAAAGTACCGGACACAGCAAAGATTGGGAATTGGCATTTTACGCCCCCTCCGAAGGATTCATATTTATGTATTTTTTTACAACCTTTAAACAATCCTAAAGCCTCCTGCCGGGCAGATATCCTGCGATCTTGAACATAATAACTTGTCAAGCTAACTTCTACTGCTCCGGTTATCCTTATTGGTCTTGTGGGTTAGTATTAGTTTCGCTAGAAGGCAATTTTGGTAAAGTCTATAAAATTTAAAAAAAAAATAATTTAAAAATAATCCATTGATACAGGATAAATTATGGACACAAGCTCGGAGCAACAATCACAAAACAGGGTTAAGGGAATTTTATTGAGCATTTTTTATTTCTATGAAGATGGATACATGTATAATTGTTACAGTATTTATCAAACATTGGGTTTATTAATGTTGTTCATATATTTATTATGTATTTAATGTAAATACTTTGCTCCAAGTATTCTTTTTCTCCTCTGTCCATTTCGTTCCTGGTTTCTTCAAGGCTTTCACCTCTAATATAACGATCCACTTTTTTTTTTTTAATTCTTATCTAAGATCCACTTTTCTACCTTATCTCCAAACATATTTTTTTCATCATTTGGTTCGTCGTTCTTTTATTGTAAATCTATTTTAACTTAGCTAGTCCAAGGTATAGTTAACTCAAATTTTTGCATGTAAGTAATGGTTCTATTTTGGTGTGCTGATGGGAGAAGTAATATGTAATAGTATAATATGTAAGTAATAGTAATATGTCCATATCATATATATGTTTAAATACATTGATGTATAAAAATATAACTCGGTAACGTAATGTCTATCATCCCAACTCGCTATTGTCCCAAATACAATTGTTTTAAATGCCTTATAGATGTGACTATAATGAACATTTTATTATTGTTTTATAAGGAGCAGTGTAATCTTTAGTACGATATATACAGGCATATTTATATTTATTAAAAATAATTATTAATAGATCCTATATACTCAACTACATTTACCCACAAGAACTCGAAATGGAATGACTGGATTCTACTACTTATTTTGGAACTTTCAAGATTCAAACCACTTTATAGCGACTTACTGTGTGTAATGAAAATAACGTGATTATTTGGGACACATATAGACTAAGACGAGATGGGACAAAACCAAAGGCAAATTGATATATGTAGAAGTTGAAGTAAGAATATCTGAATGCATAATTTAGCAAATTAGGAAAGAGATATCTTTAGAGAGCATCAAGAATGGAGTCGATTGTAAAACACTTTAAGACAGATGAGTAATTTACCAATGTTAGTAAAAAATAATGTATTTAAAGAAATACATTCTGATGGTACACTTACGTATAATTTACTTTTAATATTTACAACTTTTTAAATAATATTTATTTATATATTTTTAAATATTTACAATAAAGCATCTGTACCGCTACATAGCAAGAAGGGTTTTGGGCTCGGTGTATGGAAGAGACTGTACTATAATTAGAGCAACGGTTGTGTATGGAGATGAATTTTCCTAGATCAAGCACAATGCCAGGTTGTCCTCCAATTCAGTACAAACACCTTATAGAGACTGGATCAACACCATGAAAGTGTGGATACCACAAGGTCCATCTGTAGCTTCGGTGATATCGTCCAAAGCACTTCCTTGCACAATCATTGACTTGGAAACAGTTATGGTAATGCTAATTCTAAACATTTTCATATTTAAGTAAGGGTACAGTTTTTTTTTTTTTTTTAAATAACCTAAAAGTATTTTACAACCTTAATTTTTAAGGTCTCGGTGCCATGAATATTTTTGGTACTGTTTGTTTGTTTGTTCATTTAACGTCACTTTTTGCTGCTATGGCTAATCGGACGATGCTACAGTGGGAGCTCTAAATTTTGCCTATCAAGGTTTAATTAGGATAGGGATTTTTAACGAGTACCTGACAGCGTACAGGCTCGGAACCCCCGTTTAACGTCCCTTCCGAAGGACGGCGTAACTAAGGATTTTTTACTCCCTTAAAAAAATCCTAGGGCCACCTGCCGGGCTACGAACCCGCGATCTTGGGCTTAGTAGTTTGTTACGCTAGCCCCTAGACCACAGGTGACCGTGTGTAGTTCAAGTAGTATATTATATATAACGCAGGTCGAAACGTCGCACTCGTAATAAATAAGTTTTTCTTATAAGTTTTCCCAGACTATCTATTTCCCACACTATATATAATATAGTGTATTTATGAGTAATAATTTACCTTATGTTTATTTTTTATATTAATTATGTGGGGGTAATTCAGTGGTTGATATACGGTTGTTACTGTTTAAATCCGGCTGTGGTAGATAATTAATTTCATCAGTTAACAGCCCTGTGAGATCTGGAAACCATCCCGGGACTCAAAAATCCTCTGGGTTCTTTAATGGAGAGAAACCATGGTGGATGAGCGTGATCTAGAAGAAATCACCTCCCTCCACACCCACAGTCTCTACCACATACTGAACCAAGATCTTTCATAGCTAGCAGTGATCCAGTTTTATTTTTTTTTTATTAATATTTCACCCTGTAAATCTCTCCCTTGACCTCTGATGAATATCTGCAAAGTGGGTAGAAACATTGGTTTCTAATAAACAGTTTTTACTATTTAATCATTTAAATTTTGCTCCACTCGGACCATTTTCTCCTCCGAGTTAAAGGAATTTAATAAATATTAGGCCATGTGTTAGGACATTATGTGTCACAAATAATACATAGTACTCTGAAAAACATATGTACTAAGAAGCTTGTACTTGTTATCCGGCTTCCAGTTCCTGAAATAACTATGTAAACTCTAACGTCATTCAACCTTGGGGACATTTAGTTCAAGATCGTAGCGACTTTTTGTTTGATCCTTTGAAACTGTACTTGTTGACAATGATTCAACCGTTCAAAAGTTTTGTCACTTGTTAATAGGTCTTATTGTCTTTTCTTACATACATAATCTAGAAGTGGTAAACAGTTATATAATCAAACAAAGAAACCCGGGCAAAGCCAGTCTGTCGCCGAGTTAGTAACAATATAGCCATGCTGAAAGAAGTGACACTAGTTGCGGTTTCTCTGACCCTTTTATTGGTAAGAATTTTTAAATAATTATTTAAGATATTTTATGTAATAAGAATTAAATAAATAATTAACTAATATTAAATATGCCTAAGATGGTGAGAGGATTTATAATGTGGAAGGCCTTAGGATTTTTAAACAAATCTTAGATATGCCGTCCTTCATAGGGTACTAGTTAAAGATCCCAATCCTAATTATACCTGGATAGGCAAATATCAGGACTCCTCTCGTGGCATTTGATTACCCATAGCACAAAAAAAAACTGTACAACTACAACCCGTGAACGGGTCTGGGGTTCAGAACATAGTAGACTGTACTGTTTCATGGACAACGGTTCTGCAGTGAGGTGATTTGTCCTAAATCACATTCAACCGCCCTATTCCCCCCCCCTTATTTTGGGTACCCTATTTTATAGAGGCTGAGTGTGCTCCTGGAAGGTCCTAAATCCCATATGATCCTGACTAAATTAAAGTCTTGCCTTCAGCGGGATTTGAACCAGGATTTACGGCATGGCTACTCAGTGCTCTACCACTGAGCCACTCCGCTCCTCCATAGCAGCATAATGTGACGGTATAGAAATAAATAAATCAAAAACAATCAAAATATCGCTCCTTCCATTGACATTTATTCAGTAACAATTTTATTGGTTGGAACTTTTTAATTCAGGAAAGACATATCTGTTATTCCATGTCTGTCATATTTTTTTTGTTTTGTTTTTGATAGAGCCATATTTTGAGTTGTATCATGTTTGAACTTGAAGTTTTATGGGATGATGACAAGCTAAAATAATAAAAGTTTCAACATTTAAAAAAAAATTTAATTATTTAAATTATTTCAATACCATCATTACAATAGGAATGTTCTGCTATACCAATACCTTAATTTTGATTTTGTAAACTCAGTGGGATTTTCAAATACCTCTATTGAAATATTAGGTTTTTTTTGAGCTATAAAGTTGTTCTTCTGAAGAAGTGACATAATTTAACTAACAAAAGTAAATAAAAATTATGTTAAAAATTTTATCCAAAATAAATAATATTTAATGGCCGATTAGAAACTAAAATTCTGAAATTATATTTACAAAAGCCAACTTACAAATTTATTAAATATAAAAATACAGTTACGTGATTTGTGATTAAATTATTCTTCAATCATATTAAAGTTTCCAAAGGTACACAGGTATGAATTCATCTTTTTGCATGAAATTGTTGAATATTGAGCAATTTCATGCCAAAAACTATTCAACTATTCTTTCCCACAAATATAAAAATAAATAAAAATTATAAATATAACACACATACATTGAATCCTCTCTTATCCGGGGCATCACCCTTTGATCTGCATGGCATAAAATGTTTTAACTGTTCTTAAAAATTAAAAAAAAAAATTAAAATTAATATGTGTCATGTGCTCATATAATATGCTCACCCAGCCTCTATAAAACATAAAAATAGGGTATTCGAAATTAGGGGGAAAAATCTGGCGGTTGAGCGTGACTTAGGACAAGTCACTTCCTTGCAGAACCGTTGTCCATGAAACAGTACAGTCTGTACCATGTACTGAACCCCAGACCCGTTCACGGGTTGTAGTGGTACAGTTTTTTTTTCTTTCAATATAAAATTAACATATAGTCATATACTGTATATTATAAATTTTACATAAAATACATGCTTATTTGGTAAACCTTTTAAGTAAATTTGATTATAGATCAAAAGCCTTTTTAGTAAAACAATTCCGGTGAAATGTTTCAATTCCAATCTTGTTTACAGCTGTATAAAGGTTTTTTATTAGGTTTTTTTCTCACCGTGAAAATTATATTACATTTTTTTTATCTATACATAATTAGAAAATTATTAGAATTAAATGAAATCGTTTATTCAGAATTAGTTTTTCATTAATTAGATAATGATTACATAAATTTCCCAATTTTTTAATAATAAACAAACAATTTTGACACCAAGCAAGATGACACCAGGAAACATAAGTTCTTCATTAATGCTAAAAATGCTTTAATTGAAAGATTCGGAATGAGGTTTCTACTGATTTAAACGTACTGTTTGCAATATTGATGTGAGAAGTGAGGCTTTTATTTTGTTGCTGTGTGTTCTAATGATGCCTAAATTAGATATTTTACATTATTTTTGAGATTTAAGACTATATATATATATATATTTAGTTTTCCATTTCATTCTAGTAATAATTTAATTACTTGTTAGCTAATTTTTAGTGGTAAATATAATTAATTAATTAATTTAATTTTAATTTTGTTCTTCTCCAAGATATAAATAAATAATATTCAATATATACGAGGGTGGTCTGAAAAGTTTCCGACCTAACAAAAATACAAAAAAAAATTTTCTTATTTTTTTATTTTATTTTTCCACATAGTCTAATTTTTCTCCAGATTTCTCCCAGCGATGCTCCCTTATCTGTAACCCGTCCAAAAAATACTCGGCGTTTTTTTATGCAAAATAATTGTTCACGGTGATTGCCTCTTCATTTTACGAGAATATCTGTCTTCCGAGCGCAAGTTTTGGGTGAGGGAACTAAAAAAGAAGTCGCTTGGGGCTAGATCTGGTGAGTAAGGTGGATGGTCAAGCAGTTCAAACCGAAATTCGTGGATTTCCGCAATGGCAACCGCTGAGGTGTAAGCTCCGTCTTGGTGAAACGGTATTTTCTTTTTCTGCAAATTTTGCCGTTTTTCCCCAAGTTTTGCCTTCAGCTTGTCAAGTAATGATGCGTAGTATGCTCCTGTAATGGTTTTTCCTTTTTGATGATAAACGATTAAAATAACTCCATGACTATCCCAAAAACAGTCGCCATCACTTTTCCAGCCGAGAAAACAGTTTTGGTTTTTTTGGAGCCGGTTCCCCCTTTGCAGTCCTTTGTTTGGACTGTATTTTTGTTTCGGGCGTATAATGGTGTATCCAAGTTTCATCTACAGTAATTAATCGTCGCCAAAACTCGGATTTAGAGTGTCGGAAATGTTCATTCGAACATATTTTTGGTCTAACGTGAGCAAACGCGTCACCCAACGTGCGGACATCTTTCTCATATTTAAATGTTGATTTAATATGTAACTTACACGTTCACTACCTCTGCTATCTCTCCCTCTTTAATTCAGCGGGCGTCTAGCACCATTTATTTGGTCCACTTTGGCAATGTTTGTCAGAAACCTTTCAGACCACCCTCGCATATGGTATAGATAATATATATATATATATATATATATATATACAAGATTTCTAATTATTTTATATTATTGATCTTGTATATTTATTTAGCATTGATAAATAAGCCTATGAGTAATAATATAGGACATTATATCACAAGATTGCCTATACCAATTGCTTAATTACCAGATGATATGTTTGGCCATAACAATTTTCATCTGTCCAATTGTCTCACCCCACATTAAGGTATTATTTATATCTACCAATGGGCAAATGAATAGAGGACATCATTGCAACCTATTATTGCTCCAGACTAATACCAAATAAATTTCCTAATATTGCAGAGCTTTATGTTGTCCCTTGTATATAAATTGTTACAATTAGGATTATCCTGTATAGTATTAGTAGGTAGTTATATTACAATATTAGTTATAAATTAATATTATGAAGTCTAAATATTTTTTTCGAATATTAAAATTGAAAAAGTACTTGAAATGAATTTTTAATAAACTTTATAACTGCAACTTTCGTAGCTTGTGTACTTTAAAATGTATTTAAGCGATCTATAAATCCATGATTGAATGTATTGTGATCATTTAAGAATGCTTTTGTAAGCTAGAGTACTAGTTCAACATTAGAAAATTAATTCAACACCAAAAATTACACACAACGAAGTTAAATGATTTTATAATAAGAGTGGTGATACAACATAATATGTTTTTTTTGTGGTTTTTTTGCAATTTTAATATATAATATTTAAAAAAATGAATATTTGTTATTAATTACAACTTTAGAGTATAAGATATTTTTTAACTTCATTATTTTTTTGCGGAAATTAAAAAAAATATATTTGAAATGGATGTATTATATTACAGCATGACTACTTATGAAACCTCATTACTGCAACAAGTAAATTTTCAATAATTGATTTGATGAGTTTTGTAATTATGAAAGAATGTTTTTGTACTCTGGAGTATTTTTTAGTTATTTCCAAAGTTAAAAACTATCATAAAAAAACAATTCCGAATTTTTTTAACAAATATTTATAATTTAATTTTCTCAATTTTCACTAAAATAAAAGAATAACATGTAATAACTGAACTTCAGAGTTTTAATTATTAAAAAATATTTTTATATACTAACACTATACATTCATATTCTTAATGAAATCGTAAACATTTTAAGATTCATAACTAGGATAATGACAACATGTTTTAATATAATCAAGTATTTTTTTTAAATTTTATTATTTATTAATAAACTATTTTTAATATTTAATGAAAAAAATAATTAATTAAAATAATTTGGCTTCTGAATTATAATTATCAAAAATATAAATAAAATATTTACCTGATATAGCTACTACAGATTTATCGGTATAATGGTAGCGTAAAATATAATCAGAGATTTTTTAGATAATATGAATAGGGAATGACCATATTTTTTCTTATATTTATGTATTTTATAATAAGAAATAATTTTTAGAATACACTGTAATGCTGATAATTTGTTTAAATTATCATAAATTAATGTGTGGAAATGAATGAAATAAGGGTAGCAAACTATACACTGTCCCTTTAGGATTTTTGTTAGAATGCGACAGCAGAATATCCTATTCTAATCACCCTATTATAGTAAACAAAAAAAAAAAAAAAACTGTACAACTACAAGCTACGAAGGGTCTTGGGTTCAGTATGTGGTAGAGACTGTCCTGTTTCTAGGACAACGGTTGTGCAGGGTAGACTTTTCCTAATCACGCTTAATCACTAGGTTTTCACTCAGGTACCCCCTTTATAGAGGCTGGCTGATCCCCGGGTCTTATTAACCTGTAACAACCATTGTATGTAAAATCATTTTCATTGTAAGGAATTATCCCACCAATGTTTAAAAATGTGTATATAATTTAAAATAAAATCTTTAAATAATCCCCAGGTGGCTCTCGAGATCCCACTATAGTAAGTATTTTAGTAAATTTAATGTAGGATATTCGATTTGATAGCTGGTGTTCTCCTGAAAAGAAGGAATGAGCGCATACAGATTTTGTAGTTGCTATTATTACATTAGTAATAAATATGTTTTGGTAAATTTATTTTTAATGATTTTTTTTTTAATGAATTTGGCCATCTAAGGACAGCTCAAAACTCAAAACTGATGGTGTCTTTTTTTCTTCATTCTCTCTCCAACCTCTCGCCTCTGTTCATATGTCTAAACTCTCTTCGGTCGAGACTTTGGCTTGTCTTCTTCAAGGGTTACGTTTTCCATTAGTAGCAGAAAGCGGTTCTTATCACGTATGATTTCTTCCATAACACCTATTTTGTTGGCATATTTTTCACTGCTTTTATCCATCCTACTGTTTTAATAACGTAATTAAAAATGTTCTTTGTAATCCGCTTTTCTTC
This sequence comes from Arma custos, assembly GCA_037127475.1. NCBI lineage: Eukaryota > Metazoa > Arthropoda > Insecta > Hemiptera > Pentatomidae > Arma > Arma custos. The sequence goes on from CM073765.1 coordinate 35,907,192, forward strand.
CATAACTTTTAAATGTACATACAGTTTTAGCCGTCTCTTCCTCATTGTATCTGTGGTTTTTCCTACGTTTTCAATACAAATCTTCATTTCTTCTTTTACTCGACATATTTTTATTGTTTTTCTTAGGCCCTACAAATTTTCGTAGTGCTCTTCTCTCGGTTTTTCTAATTCTCTATAGATCGGCTTTCTTCTTCATGTATTCTGATCCATACCATATGTTGCTTGTATTAATAATTAAATTAATACAATTAGTATCTAATCATCACTTTGGTGGATTTCGATTGCTTATTGTAGTAGTTATTGATTGTTTTATGCATAAAATATATATATATATAATTTTATTTTACAGCAGATCCAGGGCATTGATGGGTGCTTCGATCTACTATACGACCTCATGGAGGCATTTGACCTCTCAGATGAAGACGAAAAGGATACAACGACGACTAAAACAACCACAACTGCATCAACAACAACCACAGCAACCTCAACAACAACCTCTACAACGACCACAGCACCGTCGACTTCGCCCGCATCAAGCACCACAGCGGCATCGAGCGACACCACAGCATCCTCAACTACCGCAAATCCAAAATAATTTATAATTAATTTGTTTTTTTAATCAATCAGGCTTCAATAGTTTAATGATGTTGTAGGATAAAAATAATAAGGTGTTCTACAAAATCACTACATGTCAAATCTCGGGCCCTCTATGAATAAAAAATTCACTATGAAATGGTCCATATAATCTTGACTAATTGTCGCATTACCATGTTAATAGTATTTTAAATATATAATACAACATTTAAAATGTATATGATAAATTACTTTAAGGAAAAAACTAACAATTACCATAACATATAATAAGTTTTATAACTTTTTATATTATTATAAGTACTTGAGTCAAAATTTTTGTTTATCAAAATATCCCAAAAAAATTTGTTTCGCAAAAAATAAAATACAAAAAAAAATTAAAACAAATACTCCTGAATTAATGATCATCCCTTGAAGGATGTATTACATATATTTCTAGCGTACTGTAATATGTAATTGTTTAGTTATTTATATCCAGATAAAAAATGAAACATAAATAAAAAAAAAAAGCTTCAGGGAATTTCAAGACTTTTGACTGTGAAATATCAACCCTGCTCAGAAATAAAAAAAATTAATATACCGATAGTCTTGCTTCGATGAACTCCTTTGGAATGATGTACCAATATGATTTGTTGGTAGAGTTTACTACAAAAAAATAATTGTTTTATTATTTACTAGCGACCCACCCCAGCTTTGCTCGGTTAATGAGGCATACTATGCCTCCATAATTTGTCTGTATTTTTTTTAATATGTATCGGTCACTAATGACCACACGAATATCATTGGTTAGGCTTCTTTGGGAGTCTTGATTTTCTTCTTTACCATCTAAGCTAATGTTCTTTATTATATAGAAATTATAAAAATAAAACAAAACCAAATATATCTTTGTATACGAATTTATTGCCTTGCACTTAAGATAATTGCACGGGATTAGGCAGCGGCTTCGATATTCCAACCCATTCACACAAAACCTCGACAAATTATATGCCTAAACCTTCCTAGTGAATCACTCTATCTATTGGTGAAAACCGAATGAAAATCCGTGCAGTTATTGAGTTTACCGCGAACAAACGCGGCCAAGGACTTTGTTTTATAGTATGTATAGATAGGTATAGAAATTAAAATTGTAAAAACTGCAGAAAATATTATTTCCTTTAAATGAAAGAATATCAACACAACCTATCTCAGAAAAAAATCCAATGAAGCAAATAGTCCTGAATTGAAGATCTTCTGAGGAATGATGCACCAATATAATTTAAATTTTCTGTAAACTATAGTTGTTTAAATGTTGATATCCATATAAAAACAGTAAATTATTAGCATTAAAGCCTTTACCAATGAAATTGCAATTCAGCATAAAATGGATGAACCAACTCGTCCTTAATTGAAGAATTGATTGAGAATGGTCCTCCAATATTATTTAAGTGTACTTTAAAAAAAAAACATCTGTTTAATTGTTAATATCCAAAGTTGGCCCTAGGACTTTTTAAGGAAGTAAAACGTCCTTCGGAAGTGACGTAAACTGAGGTCCCAGACCTGTATTATTTCTGATACGCTAAGAAAGATCGCTTTCTAATCATACCTGGGATAGTCAAAATTTAGGACTCTCACTGTAGCGTCGTCCGATTAGCAATGACAGTTTAAAGTGATGTTTAGTAACTAAAAAGATAAGTAAGTAAAAAAAAAAAAACTGGTCTCAATATTAATCTTTAATTAGGCTTTAATCGTGATATTTCAGATAACGCATCTCAAAAAAGAATAAAAATGAATGAAATAGTGGTGAATTGAATAGCTGCTGTGGAATGATGCAAACATATAATTTAAGGGTACTCTATAAAATTATTGTGGGGGTATCCTGTGGTGTAGTAGTAAGCAAAACAACTTTGTCCAAGGTCATGAGTTCGGATTTTAGGGATTAAAAAATCTTGGATTTCCTGTCCCTTGGAGGGGGGACAAAATGGGATTCCCGAGGTCGTGAGATGCCAGGTACTTAAAGCTAGTTAAGGATTGCTATGTGAAACATACCTGGATAGGTAAAATTTAGGAGTCCAACTGTAGCATCATCAGACTAGTCGTAGCAGCGTGACATTGCGTTAAATAAATAAATTAAAACATTTAAATAAAAGAAAAACTGCAGGAATTATTAAGCCCTTTAATCACGGAATTGCAGACAACACATCTCAGAAAAAAAAAATAATCAAATGTTCCTGCGTTGAAAAACTTCTATCAAATTAACTGTCCATATAATTTATGTGCACTGTAAAAACAATGTTGGAGGTACCTGGTTAAAAGCATAACAACATACTATTGCCAAGATCTCGCACTTTGGAGCCTTACTTTCGGATTTTTAAAAGGTAATGTAAATTATTTGGTCATCCTTCGCAGGTGACCTAAGATAAATGTCACGAGCATATGCTGTGTCAGGCACTCATTAAAGATCGCTATATGAATTATATCTAGTTAGGCAAAACATAGGGAACTCTAACAGTGGGAGTCTGATCGTCTGATTAACCATACAAGCATAAAGTGATTTCAAATAAATTAATAAAAATAAAAGGAAATAACTAAATAAAAACACGAACTTCACGCAATATTAAGGCCTTTAACAATGAAATTTTATTTTACACGGTTTCCCACCGGAAAAAAAAAGAAATAGGTGAAATTACATTATTATTTTAGCACCTGTTGCGATGCGAATAAGAAAAAAAATACAGGGAGGGCATGGTAGGTTAATTTTATCACTTAAAGAGCTTAAAGAGGGTGGTTTGGGGCCAAGTAAATTATAAAGTGGACTTTCAAAGCTTTTGACTCTTTACTTTGACCTTACTCCTTAATAATTCGTCTGTTTAATGGTGTCATAAAATTATTAGTACATGAAATTCTTTAAAATGTTCTCTCTCTCTTCATCAAGTGTTATTAAGTTTTTTTATTTGAGCATATTTTTTTTTTCAAAAGTGAGAATATTTAAATTATATCTATGAAATTTCTTTTTTCGTTTCTATGTTTTTCATTTTAGCCTTAACGGTTTCTGTACTTTATTCACTTATCAGCATAAAGAAATTACCGTAGATTATAGAAAATAATTTATTATTATCCTATTTACTAATTTTCTATTTGAGCATATTTTTTTAAGATGAAAATACTTGAATTATAGCTATACATTTTCTTTTCCCTGTTATGTTAAAATTTCAATCTATTTGGATTCAGTACTTTATCAGGATTTTTGGTTAGCATAGAGTGATTGCGGAGCATAGAGGGATTTTAGCATATATGATAAAAAAAAAATCTAATAATTAATTTTTTATTCTAATTGAGCATATTTTTTTGGGATGAAAATATTTAAATTATAGCTATAAATTTTCTTTTCCCTGTTATGTTAAAATTTGAATTTGTGCTGATTCAGTAATTTATCCGGATTTTTCGTTAGCATAAAGCGTTTGCGATTGATTATAAAAATCCTTCTGATTATTTTTTTTTTCTATTTGAGTATATTTCTTTTCAAATGTGAAAATATTTAAATTATAACTCTATAATACATTTTTCTTTTTATGTTAAAATTTTAATCTCAACAGATTAAGTGCGGATTCAGTGCTTGGCCAAGATTCTTTGTCAGCCTAGAATGATTACCATAGATTATAAAAAATTCTTATTGTTATTTTATAATTTTTTTCAATTTGACCATATTTGTTTTTTTAAAGGTGAGCTTATTTAAATTATAACTATGAAAATTCGTTTTCCATTTTATATTAAAATTGTAATCCGTATGGATTCAGTTCTTCACCAGGGTTGTTTGTTATTGTTATTTATCTTAGTTTGTTTTTTCAACGAGCGAAATATGTATGTACATATAAAAAAAAAATTGAAATTAAGGATTTTACTTCATTGAGATTACTTCTTGAAATTCAATCTAAACGTTAAACTTTTTTTTTTTGGTGATGTTTCGTGACTTTATTGTTATCATAGTCATGCCTAAATTGTAAAAAATAAGCTTTAAGAGAATTATTGTAAATAACACACTAATCTAAATACTATCTCGTCATCAATTTGTAAGTGCCACTTACATATTAACATCGTATATTTGTCAATTTTATATTTTATATTTTAACATAACGAGTAGACTGAATCTCAAGAACTGAATGTAAAACCTGTGTGTGTAAGTATATATATATAGATATATAGATATATTCTCTGATATATAATAATCAACTATTTTATAAATACTGCAACAAATACATAATCTCTCTCTCTCTCTCTCTCTCTCTCTCTCTCTATATATATATATATATATATATATATATATATATATATATATATATATATATATATATATATATATACACCTGTATGGTTATTATTATTTATTTATTTCTTGTTGATGGAGCCAGTTGTTTCTCATTAAACTAATAAAAACGCCATTAATTTCTTCCATTGAATTTCTAACATTTTTTTCAAAAGTAGGGCATATGATGCAGCTTCTATGCATAACATATTCATTTTAATATAAATACATCAGTGTTTCAACTGGTATCTTTTACATATTTCCGTAGTTTGTTTTATTGATTAATAAGAAACTGATACGGTATTGCTCGTATAGGATCTATGTGTGAAAAAAAAATTAAATTAAGAGTATAGTGGAAGAGGAATGACGTCGGGCAAACATCGCACGTAGTTTTATTGATAATAGCGGGTTAACGATTATAAGAAAGGTTAACTATTTTATCGATTTTTAACTGTTACATGCCTCGTAATGCAAAGAGTACATGTAAATATTTTTCCCGACTTACAGAACGATGTCCATGATTAAAAATTTTAAATTAAAATTTGAATAATTATTAGTTGACCGAATAAAAATGGAGAAAAAATGGTTCGAGAGGGGTAAAAAATGTCCTTAAATATTGACAACAAAACGTCTTAATATCCTTGATACATTGGTTACATCCCAGATTTCCACCGCACAAGCGAATATTGAATCCTTGGACGACCTTTCATCAAATCATAGCCCAGTCTTCCTTTCCTTGCACTCAAGTTTCGCCCACAAACCTTCTCCTCCCACATCGATTGCAGGAGGTGTCAACTGGACGATTATAACCAAAATCTTGGAGGACAAACTGGACTTAAAAATTTCACTTAAACAAAACAAGACATTGATACAGCCATAGAAAAACTTGCATCAATCATACATGATAACATCACAAATCATACAATTAATAACTATCAATAGACTGATTTTCCAAAGCATATTCGTATCTTATTAAGATAAAACGCATAGCAAGATCGAAGTGGCATAGAACTCGATATCCAGCAGATAAAACTATCTATACAAAATTAACTAACAAACTAAAAGCAGAAATCAAGAAGTTTAAAATTCAAAATTTAATTACCTGGACTGAAAATCTTACAACCACCGACAAAACATTATGGATGACCACCAAAAATTTCCTAAAGTTCAAAGAATTTAACCATCCACTCCTTAATGAATCAAATAACTGAACAAGATTTGACGTAGAAAAATCACAGTTATTTGGTCAATACCTTTCCAAAATCTTTCATCCACATCCTGATATCATTAACCCAACTCACATTGAATATGTAAAAGAAGCGTTAGATGTTCCCCTCCAAATATCCCTTCCACCCAAAGCATTCCATCCTACAGAAATATCCAACATTATTCACAGATTACCTTCCCGCAAAGCTCCTGGGCACGACCTCATCACAATTCATATCTTAAAACACCTACCTAGAAAAGCCATTCTATTCCTTACCTATATATAGGAATATATATATATATATAGGAAAGGAATAGAATTAACATAAGTATATATATATAGGTAAGGAATAGAATTAACATAAGTCCAGCATTTTATATATATATAAAATGCTGTACTCCGCTCCACATATTTTCCTGACCTCTGGAAATTATCCATTGTAAAAATGATATCCGAATCTAAAAACCCAGAATACCCATCCTCTTACCGTCCTACCTCTCTTTTACCTTGCATGGGTGAAAACCTAAAATAACTTATCCCAAAACGATTGTACCCCATCCTTGATGCTAATCAAGTAATACCAGATCACCAGTTTGGATTCTAAGCATCCCACTCGGCTATTCAGCAATGCCATCTTGTGGTGGATATAATCTCCTCTGCACTAGAACGTGGATAATATTGTTCGGGCGTCTTTCTTGACTTGGAACAGGCTTTTGACCGAGTCTGGCATCCGGGCTTGCTCTACAAACTCCGTAAATTCTTACCCCTACATACTTTCTTATCCTTCAATCCTATCTCACAAATAGTACTTTCCAAGTAAACCATAATAATGTCTATTCATCTCTCGTTTCCCAATCTGCTGGTGTTCCTCAAGGTAGTATCCTTGGCCCAATCCTTTATACAGTTTATACAGCTGAATTTATTATACATTTTTTTCCCCACCTTATTTTGGGTACCCTATTTTTATAACATTTTATAGAGGCTGGGTGAGCCCCATGAGGGTCCTAGATCCTATATGATCCATCTCCGGCTGCAAACTGACTAAATGAAAGTCTTGCCTGCAGCGTGATTGGAAATAGTATTGACAGCATGGAAACTCAGTGCCCTACCACTGAGCCACACCGCTTCCTCAATAATATTTTAACAAATGAATATTATCACAATTTTCTTGATATTTGTACTGAAATACCATATCACCCCACCAGAGAAAAACAGAATTAATTAAATGTACCTAGAAGAGAACATCAACACAAACGAATCATATTTTAAGAATCTCTTTTTTTATTCTGGCCTTGTGTAGTTAAAAAATAATTGCTTTCTATTTCTGTGCCACAGAAGACAATTAACAAAAACTTATGGTTACTTAAGCGTCTCGTAAGTAGCTAAGGCTTATTGTGTATTCTCGCTGCAGTCGGTGTTCTAAATTCAACTAGCATTGCCAGTTTTTCTCCGGAGAAAACTCAAATTGATTAGGTTTTTAAATTTAATTTCTATTAAGAAATAGAACTAGAAAATTAGAAAAAAATTTAAATTAATGTTTATGTTCAAATTGTTATTTTATTTTATTAAAAACACCGTCCGAAACAGTTCCGTGTGGAAACGATTAAAATGGATAAGTATATGTATATTAATAATAATAATAATAAGGCTAAGTGAACCCGAAGGTTCGATGCTGATACCACTAATCTGTCCTTACAGTCTTCCTTCCACGGGCCAATACCCAAACCCAAATTCGCCAGATCACTCTTAATGTGTAATCCTTCCACCTAGGCTTCGGTAAGAAGTATACTTGTCGGCACAAGGCTTATTAACTTTTTAGGTCTCATGCTTTTTGGTCCAAATATTTTACACAACACCTAATTTTCGAATACCTTTGTTGTTCAATCTTCAGAGTTAGTGGCCACGTTTCATAAACACGCACACACAACAGCAACAACCAACACACATACACATATTGTAAAACTTCCTCATTACCTCTTACTACTATCTCTGAAATGATGTAATATAATGTAAAGAAATGGATATATATATATATATATATATATATATAAAAAACATAGGTTGATAGTAAAGTATTCAATATGATCTTTTTAAATAAATTATCGACGATCAATTAAGTATCATATCTTTGTAAAGGTCATGTGCATTTGTTCCTTAAATTTGTCTGTTTCGTTTTACGTTACTTTATGCTGCTAAGGCTAATGGGACGATGCTATGGTGGGAATCCTAAACTTAGCTAATCCAGTTATAATTGGGATAAGGATCTTTAACAAGTACCTGACACGATCCAGGACCTGGTTCTCCGTTTTACGTCCATTACGAAGGAACGCGTGACCAAGGATTTTTTACTCTATTTTAAAAATTCCTAGGTTCACCTGGAGGCCTATGATCCCGCGATCATGATAATAGTTGGTTGTATCCCTTAAATTTAAATGTCACTGAGATATAAAAAATACTGCAGAATACAGTTTTAATGTTCAATTCGGATGAAATAGCCTCTGTAAATAATTGCCCATTTTTTTTGCAACAGAAAAAATCCATTAAGATTGTCTCTTATCAGTAAAAAGATTCTTGTATCAAATTAACAAGGATAATGTATAAACATTTCAGTGAATCTGTCGAATGACGTCATTCTTAACTGATAATATTTAAATTTCCATATAAAATCAGTGTTTATCTTCGTGTCGGCTATAAATAAAATGGATTCGTTTTTATCACTCGACGAAATAATTTTTAACACTTATTCTATATATTGAAAATATTATTTGAAACATATTTGGTTTTTAGATTGATCCTCAATGGAAGATCCGGAAGAGTGTACCGATGTACACGTGAGTTCAAGCACAGTGACGAAGTGGTCTAGATCCAAGGATCTTGGCCTTTCGGGGTCATCAGACACGCATAGCGATCTACACTTCATTTTCTGAAGAATAACGTCAACATTCCGACAACATCTGCTGTCTGTGGTATCTGTTGTCACTTTTTGGATAAAGCAGGGCCACCAAACGAATATAAAGTATAATTTTCAGTAAAATGTGTGATTAAATTGTTTGTTTTTTTAATATTTTGAACCTTGATACCGAATTGTTTGTCATAAAAACTTTTATTTTTCTCAGTGATTCATCGATTCTCGGTATGTGATTTCATCAGTTGATAAGCTGTTTCTAGAAATCCCACGTGGTGAAAAAAAGAACTGAGATAAACACGCAGTTTATTAGCAAAGATAAGAAAAAGTGGACAGTGGCCAGACGACAGTAGTGTCAAAACACATCAAGATGATCGCTAATCCTATTAGTCTTGGATTTCTTATTGTGAGTAAAATTTCATTACTTATATTAAATATTTTACTATATATTGGATATAGCAACAGCGTTAAAAATTATTGTATGGGTGCTTTTTATTCTTATTCTCAACATATTTAATTAAATCTTAGGTAATTATTCCGTAGGTTGTAGCTTCGAGCTGAGTCACAACAAGTTTTAACTTTTCATTGCTTGCCCTTTTAATAGTTTCTAAAAATACAACTTATCATGAGCTTTAGTATGGAAAAGATAATATAATTATGGGTAATGTGTATTCTTTGGTAATCATTTCATCTTGAGAAATAAACGTGTGTCCACAAACATATAACATATTTACTTCGAAATGTTGATTGAAACTTTTATTTTCTTGATGAAATGATTAAAGAAATCTACTCATTAAAAATAATTACAATTTGCTTTTCCTTACTAAAACTCACGATCACTTGTAGTTTTTGAAAATATTAAAAATGAAACGAATAAACAGTTAAAACTTATTATGACTCAACTTGAAGTGACAACCCGCGGAACAGATATCAAATTTTATAGTAAAAACACCAAAAATTCCCAAAATAGTATGGAAGTGATATGCGAAATATGACACAATGATGAGAGTGGTAGATATATTCCATAATTTCTAGTTCATAATATTAGTGATCGTATAATAATTATTATTAATCTTGAATAATACTAGCTGACCTTATTTATATATGGAAAATAAAATGGTCCGGTATTCCCAGATTCCAAATCATTATTTTTATGCATTCCATTGGACGCAACGGTTACACTTTTGCATACTATTTTATTGTATTTTCTCTATTCCAAACATTTCAATTCTTAATATATTTTCTATAGACCGCTGAAGAGGACCTGCACTGTTGGTCGAAATCTCGATTTTAAAATTACTAGTTCTACCCTATTTAAGAAATTATTTCTATAACATCCACCCTCACCGTTTCTTTCTTATATTATTGTTTATATATTTATATTCAATAAATGCTTTGTAAAAATATTAGTACTGTAGATTAAAGCTTTGTTCTTATCTGGATTATTAAAGATTTAATTCCTACTTATGATAAAAAAAACATTATTTTAAGATTAAGCTAGTAATAATTTTATAAACATATACATTTTTCCTGGGGTGTAGAATACCTTTTAGTCCACAGAACATTTCATTTCATCTATTTATTAGACGTTTCGACCCGACATGGCAATTTTCAATTTATAATTATGTCATCCGTCCACAAAGTATAAACTTTTCTGCAAAAAATATAAATAGGAAAAATTCAACCCTTAGAAAATTTATTAGAAAAATAGTCAGTCATGACTATGGGATAGAACACGCCCAACATATTTTTTAAAATAGTGATAATGGAACTATTATTTTTCCAAAAAAAAAGTATGTATCTGTTTTAGTACTATTGTAGGGACAATAATGATATATAAATTATAACGTTTATAGAATATAATTTTATAGCACCTTATATAATTTTATAACTACTTAATATACCAAAATTGTTGTTTTTATATGATTGTTTTTGTAATATTGAATTTTCTAATTGTTGAATTTTTCCTATTTATATTTTTTGCAGAAAAGTTTATACTTTTTGGACTGATGAGATAATTTTATATTGAAAATGATCATGTCGGGTCGAAACATCTAATAAATTGATGAAATGCAATGTTTTGACTAAAAGATTTTCAACACCCCAGGAAAAAAATATATTTAAAGTCCAGTACCCTTGACATTAAATAAAAAAAAACAAATAAATATAAATAATATAATATGAAGTGTTCAGGATCAAAAGCGACAATTAAAATTTGAAAAATCGACTTTTTCACAATATTCGCTAGTTTATTCAAAACATTTTTATGTAACGCAATTATTTGTCGACTTATTTCTCACAATTCTATTTCGATTCTGAACCTGAAGTTCCTGCTTAAATTTCCTCGACTAAACTAACGAAAAATAGAATGGAAAATAATTTAATGATTGCTCTAATTTATTTGGGGGAATTGATTTACTAGGTATATTAAATAGTTATATATAGCCACGAAAATGTCTCCATAATTTGAGGTTGAAAGTTTCAAGATAGAAACTACAAACCGGAATTATTTATTACGATACACAGCCTAGGAATGTAGCAATAAAAAAAATAAAATGTTTATATCTGATGCATTTGTGAATAATGCAGACTATGTTATACTAAGTACGCAGTCGACCCAAAGCTTTGCAATAGACAAGAAAATTTTTTTATAAATTGTAATGGCAACGATATATTATATAATTTTCTGATGTGTCTTCAGAACTGCGTCAATAAAATCAAACTTTAAGTTTATTTTTATTATTAAAAAAAAGTATATTGCGTATTGATACCACATGGTCCATCCGTGACTGTTATTAAACAAAATAAATGTTGTTATTTATCGGATTTGAACCCGGAACCTTCTGTGTACAAACTCAGCACTATACCTAATGCTGCGACGACATTATTCCTATATCATGATTTCTCGACTGAAAGTCAGAGGTCAAAGAATTATTGCTCAAGTATTGTTTATAATATAAATTAAAACTTTGTCACTCGTAGGACGAAATAGCGATTGTAACCTTAATTAAAAAGTAAAACTTCCAACTGCTTTGTCCGAAACCACTAGAGATTACTAATGAGTTATTACCTTTTTGAAATTACGAAACTAAAAGTTTCAATGAAAGGAAAATTTTAAAACGCCTCGTGCTTCATTGATCGTATAACTCACCTCAACAGAATTCTAAAACGGCAAATCAAGAATGATTTTATCAATTACTGTTTTAAGTCGATAGATCAATGTACGTTTAAGTAGATGACATTTTATTTCACGAAGGTTCGTCCTTATTACTATAAAATACTTACTAACTATAATGTAATTTTAAATTTTTTATATTTTAAATAATTTAAATCTTATGAATGTCATTAGTAATAAAAAAGCTATAAATTACTTTTAATCAAATGATTGAATAATCGAAATCCACCCAAACAATCACCAAGTTTGTATAAAAAAAAAATTAGTATTTTATTGTGAAGTATACATACTCGTAGTTTAAAAAATAAACATCAATAAAAATGAGTAAGTAAGGAATGAAAATATCATTAAGTTGTGAAATAAATAAAGTTGTATTATTAACTTACTTTAATCTCGACTTAATCTTCATGATAACTAAGCCTCTAATTATTTTAAGCATAATAGTATATCTAGCATTAAATTATAATATTATAGTTATTACTATGTAATTAATATACTATATAATTAATTACTATATAATTATTATATTGTATTATAATCATAATAGTATATTAAGCATTAAATAATATATATAGGAAATAAAAATTTAGATAAAATACTCCTTTTATCGACAACGTTTTGGCAGTTCGGATAAATGGTGTTCGGATAACTGACACTAAACTGTAACCATGCAGACATTCAATTATTTATTGATCCTATGGTTTGCCTGATGTGCTTATTTATATTTATAATATATACTTATTTATGTAAATGGTAAAAAAAATGTAAATGATAATGTTTATTAATTAAAAGTTAATGATTTTATTTTTATTTTGTCTTAGCTCGGGCTCACGGCCATTTGCAGAGCAAGTGTGATACAGGTAATACAATTATTTATTATGAAATTTTCAGATATCATATCATAAGATCTTATTGTTTATTTTACATTAACACAAGAAATTATTCAATCGTTGATTGAGTATAATAAAAAAAAAATATTGAACTCGTTGTGTCAAAAAAAACTTTTTATGGATAATACGGACTATGGGAAATAGTAATTATTTAAATTTCCCTAGTTTGTATTCATATTTTTTCAGATGTTTAAATATTTAGTTAGTTTCCAAATATAAAGACAGTATATGAATTATTTATCAATCAATCAATCAAAACAAATTTTCTCCAATAAGGGCCTTTGTCTTAAGAATTATAATTTCATTCCGAAATTAAAATTAATTTAAAGTAATATTAAAATTTTAAAAATTTTGAAAAATAATTACAAATTTTCATTTTACAGGATCTAGCCATTCCCAACAGTTCGGAAAATTCCAGCAAAGAATGCACCAACTGTTTAACGCCTGATGAGACTGATATAGATAAGAATGACAATATTCTCGAGGTTTGTGATTGTTTATATAATAACAATTTATAAATATGATTACACTGAACGCTTAAAATACTTGAGTATTTCTTTCTTTCTTTATTGTTTTTTTTAATTTTAGGAGCAAGTTAAAGACGACAGTTTAGACATTTTGGAAAGTGAAGAAAAAGTCCGAAGGAAGAGGAGTAAATCGGTATTTATTATTATTATTATTAATATCAATATTTATAACATATGAGATTGTATTTATAAAGTCATTATTAATTTATCTAAATTATGATACATAGTAGACAGATATGAGAATATTGATGCAGGGAGTCCATTCGATAAAAACATAATAATTAATCGCATTCCAACTGAGATTTAAAATTTGTTGAAGGAAAGTTCAAACAAGATAAAAAGATTCATAAGTAAAAAATAATGTGTTGAATTTGATTTAGCATATTAGAAAACAATCGTCGAAGGAGGCAAGCTTCAAACTAAAATCTGACTGAGGCTCAACTTGATTAAATGAGCTGACAGAAATACTTTTTTTGTTAATTTATTAATTGATATTCACAATTATTATGTAGGAATATAACAAGTAATTATCATTGTCAGTAATGATATATAATAGCGTGGATAAAATCAAGTAGAGAAACTACACAGTGGTAGTGCAGAGAAATAAATTAAAATAAAAAAACTCCAATATTAGTAAATAACTAATTATTCCTAAAAATAATGAAATTCAATTAAAAAAAGAGAAATGGATTTAACATATGACCGTTCAATTTCCAAAACTAAGTCTTATTTCTTTCGATATTTTTTAAAATTTATTTTTTATTTGATCATTATTTGTTAATTAAGGTAAATAGTTTATACAAACCGTCACATATCCACTATTTTTTTATATTCCACCACTTTTATTTTAATGTTGATTGAGGTTACTCAACAGTTAGAAATCTTCTGCCTGGTTTTTGGAATATATTAATGAAAAATGGATAGCATATATTAATATAATAAGCTAATGATTATTTTTTAAGAATGAGATTTGATTCGGGTTTGCAATCTGTTATAATTTCCTGGGTCTCGCACAGCCTCTATAATGTAAGTATGCTTAAAAATATGGTTAAGTTGAGCGTGATCGCGGACAAATCACCTCCCTGCACAGCCGTTATAGGAACAGTTAAATCTCCCGTTCTGAAACCAAGACCCTCCATGGGTTGTAATGGTACAGTGTTTATTTGTTAAAATCAGAAAAAAACTGTTATTTCCATAAATTAAACAAACATGAAAAAAAATTAAAATTTTCATATTTTTAGGAAACAAAAGAAAGCAGTTCAAGTAGCGAGAGCAGTGAAAGCAGTGAGAGCAGCGAAAGTAGTGAAAGCAAAGAAAAAAGAGAAAGGAAAGAAAAGGTTATATGTTATTTATTAATGTAATACATTAATATCCATAAGTATATCTTTTAATGTTAAATTAAATCATTTAATACCTGTAATAATTAAACATTCTGTTACTATAAATTGCCACGGCCAATATTTTGAATCCATTCATGAAGTATTGCTTCTGTTATCGATCGTGTCATCAAATTCTTTTCCAACGTTTTTCTGGACTTACTGATAGCTTCCTCAGGGCTTAATCGGAGACTGTCCTTCTGTACTTCGGTATTTATACCTTTTCGGGTCTGGGGCGGAGCCTGTTCTTCTAATGATCTGATCGGGTGCTTTCTGATTGGGCCGGCCTCGACGTTTATCTTTCCTTTCAGGTTTTTTTGTTTCATCTTAGCCACTGCTATTTTTGGAACCCATAATTGTTTAGTTTATATCAATTTTCTCTGTAGAAAAATTCTGAATGAATTGAAGCTAAACTGTTTCGATTACTTATAAAAGCTTTCTGTCGTGTTTTTTAATTTTAAACTACCCTATTCGAACTCAATAGCACTTCTAGTACACACATAATTTTCTGCCAATGCTGATGACTTGGTATCCATTTTCTTAACATTTCTAATATGTTCTTCCTGGCTTGTAAATATTAGTCTCCCCGTACGCCCAAATTACTCCTTCACTTAGGAACATGGAATCTTGTAAATTCTTGAGGGTCTTGAGATCTAAGTCATCATTTACACTACTCAGAACCTTCTGTCAGTGGAGTAACTAGTTCCGTACTACCCTTAATGTATGGAATCTCCGCTGTCTTTATTTCTTCTCTGCACTTTTCTCTTTCGCATAGTTTTGTTTGTTGCTATCGAGTTTGACCAAATTAGAGTGGTCAAAAATTATAATATTGTTGTTGAAAATTTCAACAGAGAAGAT
This sequence comes from Arma custos, assembly GCA_037127475.1. Lineage (NCBI taxonomy): Eukaryota > Metazoa > Arthropoda > Insecta > Hemiptera > Pentatomidae > Arma > Arma custos. Next base: position 35,923,000 of record CM073765.1, read on the forward strand.
GGTTACAAATTAAGCAAATTGTGAGGCCCAAACATACCAGTGACCAAAAACAAACTAAAAATTATTATTTTATGTCTCTTATTGACAACTGTAATTATATTGCATTAAGTAAAAGTATGAACAAAGGACATGAAAAAAAAAAACGCTTGTGGAGAAACTATCCATTGATAGCACTCTAATAAATTTCTGTAGTAGAACTTAATAGTCTCGGAGGCCATCTTCTTTTCAGACTCCTCGGAGGGTTATCAGGAATATTATGGGAAGCAAGATGAGAGACTAGCGGATTCAAATGTGTATGGAGCTTTTCATGGAAGGATAGGTATCTAGGTTGGGCAAAATCAGCAACATATGGGATATTACGATCATGATGGATGAGTTTGTTTGTGACATAATAAGGAGCACTGAAGATTTTACGAAGGATTTTGGATTGTAAGGATTGGATACGAGACAAATTGGATGGTTTGCCCCAAAGCTCAACTCCGTATGTCCAAATAGGTCGGATAACTGTCATGTAAATGAGTCTTTTGTAATTAATTGGGAGATTTGAACGTTTGTCCAGTTAATGTTGAAGTAGGCGAAGACGTCGAGCAGTTTCTTGTCTTTTCAGTATTGTATGAATATCGTTACTAAAATAAATATTAACATATATATTATTATTAAATAATAAATTTTTTATTATATTTTGCAGAAAGAGAATAAGGAACAAGACAGTGAGAAAGACAACAAGGATCGAGATGTTGAAAACTTGTTAAAAGCAAACAGTGTGTTATCCTACATCACTCGCGATGGAAAGAATTATTAATTTAATGTGTATATAATTAGGAATTAATATGTAAATAATTATAAATATTATACTTGTAGTAGTACAAAAAAAAATATAAAGAAGATAATAAAATACAAAAATAGAAAAGATTTTGGCACATTACTTGTCAATTTTTAAAATTTAAGACTGTTTTTTAAGATGTGAAATAAATATTATACTTTAATTAATATAATATGATAAATATTTATATTTATACCTAAATATGATATTATAAATACATAAGTTAATTTTATTTTAGTTGATTTTTTTTTTTTTTTACTAAAGCTTACTTCAAATCTATTAGACATTGTTTCTTTGTATCATAGAATTTTTTTTTATTAATTATTTTTCAGAAAGATAATAATTAAGATTGTAGACGAGGCGACATAAAAGGTCACTAGATGCAATAATATTATCAAATGACAGATGACCTATTTGTTACGTATTTTTGTTTTTCTAACTGGTTTTTCATCATCAGAGATCCATATTTTTAAAAAAAATTATCTTCTCTTTATTCTAATCTCCAGCCATCACTAGAAAAAATTGATTTAACATATTTTATTTAACTAAAATAGGTACGATCATTTATTTTAATGTACATAAATCTACAAACATACCTGTTGAACAATTTATAGCCAATTTTGAAAATCCTAAAAAATCAATAGAAAAAATTATTAATATATTTTGCGGTGTGTAAGCTTGCATAAAATAAAACTAAATTTAAATTTTGATTTAAAATTTTAATTTGTTCCCGAGACCACATCATATCATATCATATTGATAAATATTGTTGTTTTTAATTTTGTTTTTATGGATATTTCATTGATGTTTATTTTATTAAAATTTTTAATGACCTATGTTATATGAATTACTTCGACGCATATGTGTAAGCAGAGATTGGTGGAGTCGGCATAGAACCTTGTGGTTAGCTAAGCCTAATTATATTATTATTTTATAAATCATATTTTTAATCATTATTATGTTCATCAATTTTTCCTATTTTCAGCCTTACGGCTTATTTTTTTTTTTTATCAATTATTGCTATGATTATTCTCCTTAAAAAATAAAAACTTGAATTATTTTGCTGACTTTCCAGGAAATCCAAAGAACACCTAGAATGTCCCTAATATTTCTGTTTATTATCAACAATAAATTAATGAATCACCATAATGAACTAAACAAATAAAAATTAATTAATTAGATATAAATCGATTTAAATTATTAAGATGGGTAAACTTTAAACTATTTCTTCTTCAATCTAGCGGTCACCTATCCCAATTGTTATAATTTTATAATTGTTCAAAACACTCTAATTTCCAATGTTGTATAATTGTATATATTTTTTTTGTTTATTGCAAGCGCAATTTGTTTTTCTTTTTTTTTTTCATTTCATTTTTCATTATTCTACCTCAAATGTGAAATCAAATATTATAAAGTGAGTAATAAAACTTTTTTGTATAATAGAGAGATAATACGACCTATGACCAATATTTTTGAATTTATTATCCCATTTATATAAATAAATGTTGCTATTATTTATGTTTTTCAATCCATAACCCATGTTTAAATCCACACTCAGTTCTCAAGTTCCACAATTTAATTAATAAATGGTGTGCCTATTGTAGGACCAATATACATAATATACAGCTTTGTTCCAATTATGTAATTGTTCAAATCACTTCAACACCCAATTACAATTAAATGTATAATTGTCATATTTTCAATTTTTCTTTCCATTCAAAGTACACAAAACAAAAAATATTCAAATCTTTCTTCATAAATGATTACATTTTTTATGATCATTCTTTTATACAATCTTAAATATAAAGTTAGATAGTACTAAAGGCTTTTTTATTCAAAGAATGATACATACGATTCATAATAAGTATTTATTTGTTTTACATTATTATTGTCTTCCAGTAAATAAATTATGTTATTATTTTTATTTTTCAATGCATAATTAATTACTCCCGTTTGATTGGAAAATAGTTGACTTGATAATTCTAATGATGGATTGAGTGGGTCAGGGAGGTGCAATTTATTTATTATTAATTTTTATTCATTTATCCACAATTGATTCTGATGTTCCGCACTCTAATTAAGAAATATTTTGCCTAACGGCAGACCAACTCACTTTTTTCCAATTGTTATATCGTATATTTTTCAGTCTATTGAAAATTAAAAAAAGAGAATTAAAATCTTTCATCCTAATTAATTCATTTTTTAATTCCACCTTACATGTTAAATAAAATATTGCACTGTGAGCTCTAAAAACTGTTTTATATAATACAGAAACACGATCTATTACAAATTAGAAAATAGTTTTATATTTTGTGTACCTAGCTACTAAAGTAAGGAACAGTAGCTTTGTGATTAACCAATTTTTAAAATTATTTATAATTCTACTGATCGAAAACAAAAGAAAAAAATTAACTGTTAGTCAGCGCTAATAAAATATTACGTCCCTAAAACCTCATTCATTAGAGTTTCATTAGACTATAAATATATATTATTAATTCCATCTAGCAATAAGTATTTTTAAAAAAAAGTATTTCTTAAATTGTATAAATATTACATAACTAATACCTTTGTTATATGGTATGACAGATGGAAATCGATTCACTCTTCATATTTATACAACCTTTATTATAAATATCTGTGAATTATATGTTAAATATTACAACTTGCACAGGTCATTTTATATGTATTTTAGTGTGCTATTTAATGTTTTTACTAAAAGCTCATTTGTTCACTGTCAGGGCATGAGTATGAGACTAACCTTGTCTCGAAACGTCGCCTAAGAAGTTCAAGAAAGACTGAAACTCGAGAACTAATAAACAATATATATATATAAATAGATTAGGTTATGATCATCAGCGTCTTTCTTCTTTTGGTTCAATATTTATTTCATTGTTATTCTTTTGGTTTAACTTTTATTTCAATTTAACATCATTTCATCCTAACAGGTTAGGGCATGAGTCCTAACAGAAAAATCATAAGTCATAAGGAATTTAACAACTAACTGGAACTCAAGAATCAGAATGCATATTTTTTATTACAGTCAAGAATAACTCACATATATATGTGTGTATGGCACTCTAATCGAAAGTAAAATATATATATATATATATATATATATATATATATATATACATATATATATATATATACATATAAATATACATTAATATTAATTCAAATTTTTATTATTTCACCTTGATCACTAAAAAGTGTTTTTTATTTAATAAAGATATGATTTATTATTGTTGCTCTATAATAAATAAACAGTGTTACTATTTATCACTTCCAATCATAACTCCACCCACTGTTGAATCCTCATACTCGTGGCACTGTTACGTTTCAAATCGGTCTGAATTTAATATGTACGCGCCTACGCAACCCCCTCCGCGTTATTAAGTTTTACAACTCGACATGAGGTCGGTATTCTCCACAGGGTTCTAAACGCCAGGTTCTGCCACAAGCCAGGAGCCTGGTGACACGGTAAAATCTAGGTTGGTTAATTAAGGAGGCGGAGGTCTGGGACTAATAGAGGCGGCCTTGTCTAATCCACAATTGATTGAAGGTATCTACATAAATTAGAATAGCAAACTCTGAAAGCTGTATCCTTCGTCAAGGCAAGAATGCCGCCATTTTGAAGTACATGCTAAACAGTTGTCAATAGCTTAAGGGATTTCGAGGAGGGCTATACATTACTCAAATCAAAGCTTGGGTAAATAATCAAGATAAAATAGTTTTTATGACAATTAATAATTATTGTTATATACCTATTTTGAATACAAAATGCAAAACAAAAAGAAAATGAGATAATTTTAAACAAATAAGATTAATTAAATTTAGTGAACCAAAAGGCTCGATACCGATGCCACCGCTTATAAATTTCCATCAACTAACTACTACCCAACACCAAATGAGCTAGAACATTCTTAACGCAATACTACCACCGTTGCATCAGCCTAATCTTCGAATTTTTACGCCTCAGTGCTTATAATTTTTTTAGTAATACGTTAATCACTAATCCCAAAAGCTTTACAAGATCATCTCGATCTTCCCGACGCTATCATTGGAATTATTCTAACTCTGCCATTCAGTATTATGCAATTTTCTAAACTGCCCAGTTTTGTGGGACCGAATATTCTACCCGACGTATCGCGACGTTTCGAGAACAGGTTGGTCTGGTTCAGTGTTAACTGACAGGGTATTTTCAATTTGCTAGTTTTTATTTTAATTTTAAAAATATAAATAAATATCGGAAAAAAAACTATATTTCATCCGTGATTCTCACAAGATTGAAGAGAATCGATTAACTCTGACAATTTTTTGTTGAATTTTGTCAGAGGCCTTGTAAAGAACCCAGCTATTTTGCCAATATATTCAGGAGATAATATTAATTTTTAGTCTTGAATTTATCTAAGAATTATCACGAATGCTTTATAAGAAGTATTCAAAAATGAGATATTAAACTGAAATTGCGATTGCTTCCAAAAGATGGTTTAATTAATTGTATACTCTATTGAATTATTTCAAGTTATTAATAAAACATTATGAGATAGCTCACTATGTATGTAGAAGCTGAGTTGTGAACTGAAGGACTAGGGCCCAATATCTGCTGTTGTAGATAAATTATTTAGTTTGTTATCAGCCACGGATGGATCCTGAGGGATCCACAGACCCTCTGGGGCTCACCCTGTCTACGAGTACCATTAATCGGGGAGTAAAAGCTGGGGTTTGCGCGTGATCTCGGAAGAATCATCTTCCTGCACTGCCCAATTCTTAAAAATAGTCTCTAATCTCTACCCTCTACTGAACCCAAGAGCCTTGTTGTGCTGTACAGATTTTTTAATTCATAAAATAAAGAACATATGATTAGAAAAATCTCAGATATCATAAAAAGAAAACGATTGATAGCATCTCAAGATTCTTAAAAATAAAACATCTGTAACAATCTGTGCCTTCCAATGTTTCTTTTGTGGCTGTTGTTTGTTGCGAGAGGCTAAGATCTTACTTCTTTCTTCTCGCAAGTTGCTGGAGTACCGCAAGGTAACGCCTTAATGTCCCTTTTCTTTCGCTTTTACTCCCCGATACAGCTATTTCCACATTTTACCGAGAGACTATCTTCCTTTATTTCCTTTTAAACATTTCAGAATAGCTTTTTTGCCTTGAAGTGGAGGAAGAGAAACATCTAGTGCATCACGACTCGATTTCAACATTCATAAAACAAATTTTAACTTTCTGTTTTCCTTCCATTTAGACTTTTGTGTTTCAGTAAATTATTTAAAATCAAATAATCATATATCCTGAGTTGCCATGCCGAAAATCCTGGTTCAAATTTCCGCTGCTGGCAAGTCCGTTATTTAGTATGTTTGCAGTCCAAGATGGATCATATGGGATCTAGCACCTTCCTGGGGCTCACCCAGCCTCTATAAAGTGGGTACCTAATAAAAAAATAGCCTACCTAAAACCGGGTGATAGTCCCTATTGGGTATTTTATGAATTATATACAACGGTACTAAAGTAAATACTTAACGTTTTTGTAAAGATACGCCGATATTATTCTGGAACGAAGTTCAGTTATCAAGTTCAGTTGTATTGCTTTGTATTGCAGTTATGCCTGGTTTGTATTGCTTTGTGATGTTGAGCATTTAGAATTAAAGCAAATGATAAATTTTTTATATTTCATGTATGCCTTATAGATTAAGAAATATGGTTTATAAGAAATATATCTTAATCATTTTTCATTGTAATATTTATATTGAAATAACAGTCCTCAAATTGAAAAATTAGAAATAAAGATGTAGCGTACTTTACTTTTTAAATCGATGCAATTCCATTTAAATTAGAAAATAGTTTTATATTTTGTGTAACTGCTAAAGTCAGGAACAGTAGCAACTAATAACTTTGTTATATGAAAGATTGAAATCGATTCACTCTTCATATTTATACAGCCTTTGTTATTAATATCTATGAAATATATGCTAAATATTTCAAATAAACAAAATTCAAGGCAATTTAGAAGACAAAATTTTGAATATTAGAAAATTATGCTCTGCCAGATTATTCCAATAAGGTTAAGACGTAGCTGATATTAAATATCACTTAATTTTACATCGATGTCATTTATAAGTTTCATGAATTTCGTTAATGTTGTTTTTTTTTTTTTAATTTTAAACATATGAAAAATAATTAATTTAACCTAGCACTTCTGGAAGGTTTCAGTTTAAGTGAAAAAGGTTTCTTCAACAATACATACTTGTACAAACCCTATCTTCAGCACTGACTACATGTTCCTTATAAGTTTTGGAGTTAGGGTTACAACACACGAACCAAGTTTTGACCTGTTTGATAAGATCTTAAAGCGTTTATTTCAGTTTAAAACTCGGATACAAAAGTTTTCACGGTACTGTTTCGATGTACGCGCATATAAACAAAAAATAAAATTATATTATTTAATTAAATTATGTTTAGTTGCTTTTGTTTAATTATATAGTTCATATAATATTATAAAAACTTTGTGTATAATGATATATAATATTTCATATTTTATAATATAATATAGTATTTCATACATATTATATGAAAATATATGAATATTATATTTCATATTAGGGGAGAGGAGTGGCTCAGTACATGGCACTGAGCTGCCATGCCGGAAAACCTGGTTCAAATCCCGCTGCAGGCCATGACTTTTATTTAGTCTGTTTGCAGCGGGAGATGAATCATATAGGATCTAGGATCCTCCTGGGGCCCACCCAGTTTCTGTAAAATATTATAAAAATAGGATACCCAAAATAAGGGGGGAAAATCTGGCGGTCGAGCGTGCCCTAGGACAAGTCACCTTGCAGAACCGTTGTCCATGAAACAGTACAGTCTCTACTATGTACTGAACCCCAGATCCTTCATGGGTTGTAGTGGTACAGGTTCTTTTTTTTTTTTTGGATTGGGTAGAAAAAATAGTGGAGAGGATATAAGGTGAAAAAGATCTATCTTCACTAAATTTTGGGATTCAGTAAAGGAAATACTTTCTCCCTCTCTTATTCTTTTTTCTCCTTTTCTTCCCCTAAGCTGGTCCTGGCGGAAATCTTTTCCAGAGGAACCATTATTTCTGGAGGCTATTGAATTGCATTTATTTACTTAACCCAATGACCGATGCCATATCGTTTCCTATTCGGGGTTAATCTAGTGATCAATAGTGATCACCCCCTCGATAACCAGAATGATCTATCTGTTCCTATATTTTAAGCCCCAACATACCGAAAAAACACTAAAAAACTGTCCTTACGGTAATCAGCGCTCGGCACACTGCGCTACCCCGTTAAGGAAAATTAAATATTAAAAAATAATCACAACAATGGTCTTGGTTCATTCTTTGTTATGTTTATTGCATCAACAACACAAACCATTTTATATAGTGGTCACCTGTGGTCTAGTGGTTGGCCCAATAACCTACTAAACCGAAGAAAGGAGATTCGCAGCCTGGCTGGATTTCATTAAGATTCTTTAAAGGGAGTAAAAAACCTATAATTCTGCCTTCCTTCAGAAGTGACGTAAAATGAGGCCCCAGCATGTGCATTCAGTTACTCTTTAAAGTAAAATCCATATCCTAATTATTATATCTGTAGGTAATATAATCGTCCGATTAGCCATAGTAGATTAAAGTGGAGTTAAACGATACAAATAAACAACCGTTAAAATTAATTGTTTGTTGCATTAACAACACAAACCACATAGATGTCACCTATCATATTATAGGAATCACCTGTGGTATGCTGTTAGCAAAACAACCAACTAAACCTTAGACAATGAGTTTGTAGTCTGACAGTATTAGCTTAACATTTTTTAAAGGGAGTAAAAGCGAGCATTATGCAGTGTCAGATTATTGTTAAAGATCCCTATCCTAATTAAACCTGAATAGGCAAAATTTAGTCCTCCCACTGTAGTACGATCAGTCATAGCAACATAAAGCTACGTTAAACGAAACAAACAAACGTTACATTATGGTTCGCATTAACAACACAACGTCACCTGACATATATAAGTATACATAAGTAGCTACTCTCGTTAATTATTTAAGAAAATTATAGGAATCATCTGTGGTCTGGTGGTTTGTGTACCAATCTACAAAATCCAAGGCAGCGAATTCATTGGGTTTTTTTAAGGGAGTAAAAAACCCTTAGTTTTGCCATCTTTGGGAAGTGATGTAAAATGGGGGCCCAGATCCTGTGCAGTCAGTTACTCGTTTCATATCCCTGCCCTAATTATACCTGGATAGCCAAATTCAGGGCTCCCACTGTAGCATCGTCCGATTAGCCACAGCAGCATAAAGTGGCGTTGAATGAATAAACAAACCATTTTATGTATGATATAAAAACCTGCGAGATCTTTGCCTTGGAACAAGATACACACATTCCATCCAGGTCTGGAATCCTGACCATTCCAGGCTCCGCCCGCTGGAGCAGGAGCCCAGGTTAGGAGGCGACGAGTGGGCACTCTCAGGTTTAATATACTTTTAATTAAAGAAAGAGGCTCCCCCCGCCTCGTGATTTAGTGGGCTTTGCTGGACGATAAATCTGCCGCCAGGTGCCGCCAGGGTAGGTATTAGTTTTGTCATTTGCCCCCAAGGGCCAACCTAGGGCCTATTATTTCCACACTAGCCTCATTCCATCTCCCGGTTAAATGCTTTACCGCACCTTGTCGTTATAGAATACAGCTAATTGCTTTCTATTTATCCAGTCTCTCAATTCTTTCTTACTTTATTCCGGTTTGCGAGTATGTAATCCAGACATTAGGTATTACTGTTTATTAATTCAGCGTCACTTAATGCATCTATGGCAAATCGTACGATGCTACAGTGGATATCCTAAATTTTGCTATTAAGGTATATTTACTTCACACGCTAACAATGAACTTTCCTGTAAACTTTAATTACTAGAGAGCGGAGAGACGCATTGGTAGAGCGCTGAGTTTCATAGCCGAAGGCCCCAATCCGGCTGTAATAGGTTTTATTTAACAGCTGTGAACTAATCCTTTGGGATGTGGGATCCTCTTGGGGCTCACCCAGCCTCTGTAAATTGGGTACCAAAAAGAGGAGAAGCGATTGAGCGTGATCCGGGACACTCACCTCTCTGCACAAGCGATGTCGAAGGAACAGTACAGTCCACCACTTACTGAATCTAACACCCCTCATTGGTTGGGGTTTTATCCACTAGTAATAACAAAAACAAATAGATACTTATCAAATTTTCGTTGAGTGGTCAAGTAATATAATATAAAATAAAAATATTCAAGTAATCTTTAAGAATTAAAAAAAAAATGGAAGCGAATTTACTTTAATTGATGAGTATTAAAAATAATCAATAAGAAAGTATTTATTGTTAATCCAAAATATTTTCTAAACGAATTCTATAAACATTTTTATAATCATATTCAATAATACAAAAATATAAATATTTTAATTTTTGATAAAGCTTATTTTATTTTTTGACATTTTTCTTTCTTGGAAATATAAAAACACCTTCGGAATATATCGGATAAGAACATTTATTTTCCTACCAGAATTCTTTTTATTTCATTTTCAGTCATAATACGTAAAAAAAAATAATACATCCTAATGTAAATCCAAGAAGTAAAGCTATGGTAACAAAGTCGGCTTTAAAATTACTCCATGTAAAGGAACAATCACCTATATTTTATTATGATATTCTCAATATTCTATTCCTTAAAGGATAGTGAATTGCTTTCCGGCTGGGTGTGCCCAAGAGATTTTTGCAAGAGATAAAGCTACTAATGAGACTTAATTTCATTGAGTGGAGTGTAGGTCTAAATAATAAATATTTAAACTTAATAAAAATGTATAAATAAATGAATTTTGTTAACTTTAAGCAATAGCAAGCCTCCATAAATATTTAAGAGCACTTATATAAAATTTGAGAACAAAGAAAAAAGGTTATATAAATCTAAATATGACAAATATACACGTATGATTTTGTTAAAATTTGTAGTATCGATGGTTATTGACAAACTAAAAAAAAAAAATATTTCGTTAAAAGAAAAAACCTAAACTTTCTTAAATTGTCTGTATTTTGCATATAGCCCTGAAGAAGACCTACAGCGTAGGTCGAAAAGTTGGCTATCAATAAATATCTTCTGAAATTACTTGAGAATTTTATTCAGTGACCTCTACCCGGACCAATTTCTTCAACATAAAAAACCTAAACTGTTGACAGGAATGTAATAAATAGGAGGGAAAAATTAAAAAATATAAAAGTGGGTTTCCTCTTAATTAGGGGAAACTGTGGTGGTTTTGTGTGATCTCGGACAAAGAAAAAATCACCTCCCTGCACAACCGGTGACTTAACAGTACAGTGTCTACTTTTTGCTGATCCTTAAATCAACATATGGAACCTGTGTGATCTTCAGTCCCTCCTCGGGTTCACCAGCCTCAAGTGAAAGCCCTCAATAGGGGAATAATCTGTCAGTTCAGTGTGACCATGGACAGATCACCTAGCTATCCTAGAAACAGTACGATCTCTACAGACAGTAGAGTCTAAATGCCTAGCGTCGTCCTGACGATGGCCCAAAAATTAGGACGAAATGGAATAAGTCTAACTTATTTTGTGTAATTTATTGGGTGAAACCTCTGGCCATTCTATACTATTTAATTATATTTTTTTATTTCGGGTCGAATAAGCTTCTAACATTATGAATTCAATTCAAGAATATGCTGTTGACGATAGAAACATTTTTCGAGAAATTAACCATATCAACATTTAAACGCTTATATGATGGACATGGAGGTTTTGGTGTTCCAGGTATAATAGAAAGTATATTTTATCACGTTCAAAAAATTAATAATAATAACATTGCTAACTAAAAGTAACTAATTATATTCCTAAGAAAATAATTCCGGAAAATGCTTGTTATTTTTCCGTTTCAAACTTAGCTCCATGCCCTTTGTGTAGAAACTTGGACGAACCAACTCCTAAGTTACAAAACCATTATCCGCCCTATTGTGCAGTAAGGGTGTGAAACGTGGCCACTGACTTTGAATGAATGATCCCTTATTCTCTAACTACTTAGGGTCTTGAAGGGCAAGGCGTTGTTTAGAATACTCGGTCCGATGAAGTCTGAGTCCTCAAATTATAAGAGGTTATGCTTTGTGAAATAGTGGAGCTTGTTTCGGGCACTATCCTTAGGGCTTCACATGTCACATGGTTCAAAATGATTGTGTTAGGAATGAAACATCATTAACAACTTTAGACTGTAATTAGCTATGATATGCCTCCCTTGTTTTGTTGATCATGTGGATAAGGAATTATAGAAAACTAAAGTAGTGCGAAATTAATGGTCGAAGTTCGTTGCCTTTATTCCACTATATATATATATATATATATATAGTGGAATAAAATATATATATATATAAAATGGAATATCTCTTGATATATATATATATATATATATATATATATATATATATATATATATATATATATATATATATATATATATCAAGAGATCTTTTATTTATGCATATTTATAAATCTTATTGATTTTTATGTATTACCTATTTATTATTATAATATCATTATAATTTGAGAGTGGGTTAGCTCAGTGGTAGAGCGCTGAATTGCCATGTTGAAGGTCCTGAGTTCAAATCTGGATGTGACAGATCACTTTTTAAACTATTTATTACCTAAAACGGATGCATCCTATGGGAAATATAGACCCTTCTCGGGCTCACCCAGCCTCTATAAAGTGGGTATCTGCAATTTAAGGAAGATATCAGGCGGCTGAGCGTGGTCTCGATAAATCTCCTCCCTCTATAACCATTGTCCTGGAAGCAGTAGTATAGAAGTCCCATAGTTGTTTTTTTTTAATTTATTTATAAACTAACAAATTTAAACAATAATTTTATTTCTAAGCTATAATGCAAAAGGGGGAAGAATCCCACATTTTTATCTCCTTTTACAGGTATTATGTTCACCTTCGAGGGATTTGATGGAAAGTATCGTATGATTATTGGGCCATAGTAGGTATGTCATAACCCAAAGACGATCATGTTTCTTATATATGTATATATATATATATATATATATATATATATATATATATATAGGTATATATATATATATATATATATATTTTTTTTTTTTTTTTTTTATTTGTTCCCCCCATGGTAACCCCATGGAGGGACCGTTTATTAACATTAGGACATGCTCCATACTTAAGTAAGCATATTACATGTCATTACATGTGATGTTAATAATTACAGATCAATTTGGTATCATAATTACAGAATACATTTTAGTAAAATTTAACAATACAAGAAATTCAAAATTTATAGTTTGACTAAATTGATAATTTCTGAGAATAAAATTAAAATTAAACTTGTAATCCTAAATTATGTAATGAAAAATAAATAAATTTAATAAATATACAAATAAACAAAAATGAAAGGTTTTATGATATAAATGATGTAACTAAAAAAAAAATCAATTCATGAGTTTACATTACGATTAGCGACAGTACTTAATAAAAATGTATACACATATATTTATACTCATAACAGTTACAATTAAAAATGAAAAACCAGGTATCTGGTGAATTGCCCTTCTTATGTCCTAGAGCTGATCAAAATTTATGTCTTTTATAAATGATAACAAGTCAGTTTTAAATTTAGAAAAAATTAAATGTTCTGTCTCAGGCCAAGTCCCTCGTTTGAGTATTATGTTTTATATATATATATATATATATATATATATATATATATATATATATATATGTAGGGGAGCGGAGTGGCTAAGTGGTAGAGCACTGAGTTGCCATGACGGAAATCCTGGTTCAAATCCTGCTGAAGGCTAAGACTTTTATTTAGTCTGTTTGCAGCCGGGGATGGACCATATAGTATCTAGGAACTTCCTGGGGCTCACCCAGCCTCTATAAAATATTACAATAATAGGGTACCAAAAATAAGGGGTATAAGGTACAGGTTTTTTCTCTCTCTCTCTCTCTCTCTCTCTATATATATATATATATATATAGGGAGAGAGAGAGAGAGAGAGAGAGAGAGAGAGAGAGAGAGAGAGAGAGAGAGAGAGAGAGAGAGAGAGAGAGAGAAAGAGGGAGAGAGGGGAGAGTAAAATAAATAGGAATACATAAATGACGATTTTAAATATATAAATGAGATATCTTCAACATTTATTGGCTTATAAACATTTTTAAAAAGAAGAAAATGTTAAGCCTAAAAATAATTACGATTTATGTTACTAGCGTGAAAATTTTTCATTTTAATTTAACTTGAAAATGATGTTGTTAATTATATTATTCTGATTAAACACGGTCCGTTTTTGGCGATTCTACAATTATTATAATATTTATCTTCTAAATTTTGGGAATATAATTTAATATGTGCAATGAAGCGTTGCCCCAAGTATTGTATTTGTATTTATATTTGGATTTGTAAAGTAGATATCGTATCTATATTATAATTATAATTATCTTGGTTCTCTCTTTGTGTGAGATCAACTGCAGCATCAATTAGCGGATAACATTTATAATAACTTTAATAAAACACTTTATCTCGTTCTTTTATTTAATAAATCAACTAATAAAGGGAATAATTTATTTTATTTAACAATGTAATTCCAGAAATATGAAATAACAAAATAAGTTAGATAAAAATTATATATTTAATATAACGAAAGAATAATGATCCATAATATTAATGATTTTAGAAAAATATAAATAAAACATATCGTCTGGGTAAAAAATTTAACATTTTGTAGTGTCAAAAAATATAATAATAATAACGCCATAAATTATTATTTCACATATTTTAGTGATTATTTAAACAAAACTATATTTTTTGTTAATAGTATGGAATAAGAAGGATTTTGGAAAAAACAGAATTAAAAATTGTTTAACAAATTGAATTGTAAAATAATGACATCATCAATTACAACATGATGCCTCATTATATATAGTGTTACGGTCACAGAGGATTAACAAGGGATTAACGCCCTAAGCCGTGGGCGGGAGAAGTTAAGATGGGATTAGAACCTTCTAGAACATCTCCTTTGTCGGAAGACATTAAGAATGTTCTCGACAATCCCAGAATAATCCTGGCCTACTTCCGTGTTCTAGAATGTTCGGCCTTGCCTATTTAAATACTCCTCTCGCCTCGAGAAAGTCAGTCTGAGAGTAGACCAGGCACTGTGATGAACTGTAATAAGTGAGTGCCAGTGTGATAAACTATTCAGTGTTGAACCGGCCAGGGTAATAAGTGTATCTGGAACTGTGACAGTCTCGCGAGTGTTATAAACCGTTCCTGTGTATTAATGTGTGTCAGTTTGTTATATTTGGAGGATCTTACGGTCGATGGACATTAATTAGTGAACTGTAGGTGTTAATTATTAGTAGTTAATTAGTTAAGTAGTAGTTGTAATTATATGGTATTTGCACAAGCTTATGTAAATAGTTGTCAGGTTATAATAAATATTTAGAATATTGCTATTGTAAATTTATATCAGTTTAATAATTTAATTGCTAATAACTTAATTGTATTCTTTTTATCATTTTATTGTTAAATAGTAGTATCTTTAATTAAGGAGCAGTTTAATTCATTTTAATACCCAGTAGCCCGTAACAATACCTATAATTTATTATTGCGTATTTTTCTCATATTTGAGAAGTTATTAAAACATTATTTAAATTTTTATAAAGATATGGCATTATAAGCGATTTAGGAGAAAAATAAATTACAAATTTATGTTTTGTTGAACAATTTGACGCATCAAAAAATATAACTATATAAATATAAATATTAATTTATTTATTAATGCATGTTTTACTTTATATTTAAATAATTCTTTAAAAAATAATTGTTTAAAAAACATTATAATTTTGAATACTACTTATTTTATCTGAAGAATAGATTTATGAAGCATTCAATCGGCAGCTATTTTTAATAATATAAATGTAGAGAGGATCTTCATAGCTATAAATGTAGAGAGGATCTTCATAGATATAAGATGGGCTACATAGTTATTATTAATTTTTATGTTAAATGTTTTACCACAAAAAGCAAAATCTCAAATCAACAGACGGACCATGTGAGATTTTCAGATGGAGTTCATCCACACTCTAATATGAATACCCTTGATTGGGGGAAATCCAAGGGATTCAGATTCAGGCTGCACCAGGCCTGCACAACCTTTGTACTAGAGACAGCGCTACAACCCGGTTATTTGTTTTAGACTCGTCCAAACGTCACGGTCTTGTACCGACACCACCCATTTCCTAACTCTGAAGAACTATCGAGCAACACCTGCCACAACATTCAACCACTTTAGATTAGGTTTCCCTCTCCTTCTTTTTACATGAATCGGATATACAGGAGTACTTTTGGCATTTCCCAACTTCCATCCTGACATAAGCACTGCATAAGTGGCTCAAATTCATTATTCTTACGACGTTGGTATCTTTGTAAGTACTCTACAGCTGGATCGAGTGTTTGTGATGACATCCGAGGCTGGTATGGGTATCACGATATTAGATATTTCAGGTATGGGGCTATTCACCCTCTCTCCGTACCCTAGTCTGCTGATGGGTCTGCCATCACTATGCATGCATAATGCATGATATATGATGATCCTAAGGTGTGTAATCCTAAGGTGTGAGACCTTACGTGACATATGTTACGATGATGTATAGTATGTGTGCTAGTGGACTGCTCCCCCAACCTGGAGGGCCAGTAACTGCGGTACAAAGACCGGGCGATGGAGTCGCCACTTTTCCCTACACCAAGTCGTCTTAGTGAAACACAAACCTATTTACAAGAATGACATTTTTGAGTAACGTGTTGTAAGTAAGTATTTTTTTTCATGTACTATTTTAGAGTCATAAGATCTTACTTCTGTTTTGCCTGGGTTTAATTATTTTTTTGTTTTCGCTTTGGTTTATTTCCTCATAAATAAAATAAATGGCAGTATTGTTGATACGTTTTAGTTTCATTAATGGAACGAATTAAATACATGCCTAAGGAGTTTTGTTTTAGTAACCTCCTTTATTCAATAATATAATACAGTTACAATTATATCCTTATTGCAATACAAATATGTACAAAATATTATATATCCTTCTTTTACTCTATGCTATGCTAAGGTATATGGTATATAAAAATGTGGAGTATAGACGCTTATTCCATAAAGATTTATTAAAATTTATATCAAAGAATTTAGCATTCCAGGTGATTTAAAAGTACTTCATAAAGAATATATTTGTATTTTACAAAATCAACCACTCGTAGTTATCCCGCTTAAGAAGATATTAGATTAACTTTATTCAGTTTAGTTTGGGAAGAGAAAAGTAGCGCTCTAAAAGGGATACTAAAAAAGAGTAAAAAATGAGGACTATTAATAAAGAAGTTTTCCAAGGCATAATCTTTAGCCCCACTCAACTTGAAACTTAAAAAAAACTTTCTTTATTATAATTTATTAATAAATCATAATGCTCCGCTTTCGTTTTTTACTTTTTTTTTTAAAATATTTTATATATATAAATCAAATGCACCTTTTCATATTAAATAACTTCTAAAAAAGGTGTATTGTATGTATGTATGAAATAATAGCAGAAAATACTAATCTAAATTTGTCTTCCTCATAAGAAAATGGTCCGGGTGTATGTAAACAAATTGTCTTGTATAGGGAGAATTGTTTATTTGGAAGCAGACGTTTCGATCCACATTGTAGGTCTTCTTCAGGACTATTATAGTAGGATCAAACTTGAGACTATACTGCTAGAATCACATACTATAACTATAACAAATACTAGAATACACAATCAAGAAAAACAAAACCAAATTCATGGCTCACTTACAGGACACCCAAACTTACTTGTACAATCATTACTGACAGTATCATTACCATAGAATCCGACAAGGAGAACGAAACGTCTCTGGAGCAGGGATCTACTACCATGAGATGAATCACGATAGGAGTGCCTTCAATGGGAGGTTTCTCCATACACACTTCCACGAGAATCACTTAGTGGGGAGACATGGTATAGACGAGGACACATTTGAAAACCATCTTCATATCAAAACTAATATTATACTATATTAAACAAAAGAAAGATAACATACAAATATTCACCATCAATAACCATAATTCCCAAAGCTATTAATAAAAATAATACTTTCAATTTAAAACAAGATCCATCATCCGTAACCTTAATCCTGTAGGCACTAACAATAATTACAATTTAAATAAACTATATCCCATCTGTTTTGTGATCGAAACGCTACGAACGAGAGATGAAAAATAAAATGTTTAATTGTCAGATTTTATTGGCTCTATCAACAACTGAACTATCATCTGGCTACACCCCGAATCTAGTCAGGCTACAGAAACATAGAGAATCTTACCATGACGGATCATCTTCCATCCGACAAGAAAACGACCTTGCTCGCCGACAGTAACAGTTCTCAACTCCGACTTATGGGGAAAACGAACGGAGTGTAAAAAGGCTCATTCGAGCTAGCATAAATATTTCTACTTTCGTGCCCGGGATGCGCTGCTCCTTGCGGACAAAGTTACCAGGGCATTCTTGAAATTAAATGTAAATTAATCAATTGTTAGATTAACCTTGGAAAACCAACCCCTGAGTAATATCCGGTCTTATTACCACAGCTAGGCTTGGGAATTGTTTAGTTAGAACGTCCTTGACAATATAATTTCTTAATCTAAATTAACATTTGATATATCTAATTTTCTTTTTTTTTAATCAGATTTTTACAGTACCCGTTGTATTGATTGTATGTTTGTTGTGTAATTTGTTTAAAAACTAGTATTTCATTTATTGTCATAATAAAATTAGAGCCATTAATTAACAAAATTACCTTCCCTTTTCTAAAATAAAATTAATTTTTTTAGTTTATCACTGTATTCTAGTTTTAAAAATACCGAAAATTGTTTATAGATTCATTTGAAATCAAATGTTTACACTTTTAAATACTATTTAAACATTAATAGATGTTAACGAAATGTCTGTAAACTTTTAAACTTACCTCTTACCGCTAATGAAAACTCATTAAGTTTGGAAATAGCTACTATAAGTTTAATTAGCTGTCTTAGTTAACTGATGGAAGATACACTTCTCGCCACTTGCTCCAGGCGTCCGCTTAAATATTCTGGCTTCTGGAGATTCCCTGTTCCATCTCTGGAATAGCTATTATTTCCAGATGATAATTATAATTAAAAATTGTGTGACGTTCCTCACTACACTCCTTATCGCTTTGATTTAGAGAGTGGGCAGTAAGGGTATTTTTTAGGTTGGTATCAGAAATAATTAGAGGCAATGCAACTTCATGATAAAAAAAATGAAAAACGTGTTCCATTACAATTCATGATGGCTCTTGAGTTCAGTACTTAATAGAGACTGTACTGTCCAAGTAATGACGGCCAGATCGTCCACCTAATTGAGGGTACCCACTTTAGACTGGTAGGCCCCAGGAGAGTTAGATCCCTCACAGTCTAACCACAGTTGTTAACGGATTATATAATTTATTATAGAATAAAGGAGAAAAATTAGGAGCTGAGGTGACAGCAAAGAAGCGGAGAGTTAAAGAAACGTTTATTTATTGGCATTAAACTGAAAAATAACAACTTAAAAAATTAAATAGATCCTCAACTCCATGGACCATGATGAAATCCAATTATGAAAAACTCAAACAATTGTAATTACGACCCTTTAATTGGAATGTAATCCTTTGTTGAGCATTAGACACATTTTCACTGTTGGATGACGCCAAACTGTAACAACCTACTTAAAATGTTCAAACGTTATGAAATGTTAATTTATTAAGTTGATTTCACTGACGCTTGAAATCATTAGGAAGGCAATTGCAATAAACGGGTGCTCGTGATAATGGCAGGTTTACATTCAAGTTTCCATATAATCAATAAGAGAGGTTTACAATTGAAGAGCACAGATTTTACAATTATTATGTACATTTCTCTATCCCACTGGCAAAAAAAAAACAATGAGCTGTTACTAATTGAAGACTACATGGGAAAAACGAGGTCACTTTTTCTTAAATGTTCAGGAGAGAAAAATCTACCAGTTTAATTGTCATTATTTTTGTTCAAAGAATTTGTTATGAAGTTCGGAAAAAAAATCATGCAAATTGCTGGTCCTATCAGTATTAAAATTAGCATGATGTTTGAAATGTCCTAAGCCCAAATCGGGTAAGCCAAATTTTTTGTTCTTCCCCTCAAACCGTTCGGATGATTTAGTTTTCCCACTGTACGTGCCTACTACTGTGTATTTGACGTTAGAACTCTTTTTTAACCCTCAGCATCATTTTTAACGTTGTAAAATCTATTAGATGTAACCAAATAATGGAAAAAAAAATCTAGTTACCTCGGTTTTCCTCTGCAGTCTTCAATTATGACGCTTTTTTAAAACTAAATATACCTTAATTTCGATTTAACAATAAATTTACATTTCATTGGCACAACATGTTTGAAATGATTTGAGCTATTGGTCCCAGATTCGATACCGGCTTTGACAAAGAAATTATTTATTCTGTAAGCTCAATGCCGGTCCACACACTTTAAAATTCGCTGATCCTCACGGAGCTAATTTAGCCTGTGTTAGGGACATTCTATCCATGTCCTAGAAATACACTAAATAATGGCATATTCTTCTACTTATTTTTCTATCTCCTTATTTCGTTTTCATAATACTTTTTTTTTTCACGAAATGGAAATCATGGCATATCCATCATGAATACAGTTGTCACAACAGATGTAGAGTGCTCAAGAATAATGGAATACTCCTTTCTCCGGGCCGTCAGGGAGCACAAAGACTCGTCCCTCCCACCACATCTTGAAGGATCTGCTTAAATTGGACATGGAAGACGAGGGAGATAGAGAGAGAGAGTGAGGGAGAGGTAAGACTGGAATCAGTGTACACATGTAAAACAGATTGGCCGCTGAAGCTCATCTTCTTGACGTTGATGGATTAAGGGAATCGTTCCAAGGTCTGAATAGAACTCTCCCTCAATTCGGTTCAACCTTCCGTCACCGTGATTCGCCCTTATAGTCAAAGTCAGGATAATTTTACCGTGAAGGTACTAATTCACAAGAATACAAAAAAACAAGGTTAGATCTGGTCTATGATAACTAGATTTAGTTTTATCTAAATGCAAGTTTGCCCTTTAGTCTAAACTATTTGATATGTTTTTTAACTATTTAAGAGAGATGTATTAATTATATAACATGGGTTTCTACGGTTCGAAATAATAAAATTTATATTAAATCGTAATTCAACCGTCATTATATCGTCCTCGGTGGACAGGTCCGGCCGATAGGATGCAAATAAGTACCACTCAAAAGATGTGTCGACAAGATAGTTGCAGGGAGGTCAAGCGATCGGCAGGCCAAGATTAAAATGGATGGATTGCGTAGAGACAGATGCGAAGAAAGCTGGAGTTATAACAGTTGGATGACAGCAAAAGACAGCAACAGAAGTGCATTTCAATTAGTGTTAGTGGAGGCCAAGTATCGCATGCTGGTTGTAGCCACAATATAATAATAATGATATTTTAGAATTTAATCGGGAATTTCCAAAAAAACAAAGCCAACATTTCTTCAATTCAGGCATCATCAAGGGAACGAGGCAGCTCAGTGCGCAGAGGGCTGAGTTGGTACGCGGAAGGTTCCGGATTCAAATCTGACTGTGGCAGATAAATTGTTTAATCAGTGAGCAGCCACAGATGGACCATGTGGGATGTACAGGCCTTCTTGTGGCTCTCCCAGGCTTTATATTTACCTTAGGTTGATTAGATACCAATGCGTACCTACTCGTAAGATCGAGGAAAGCCTGGCGGTTGAGGATGATCTCGAACAAATCACATTCCTGCACTACCGTTGTCCAATAAACAATGCATCCTTCATTTGTACTGACCACCAAAAAACGTAATGGGTTGTAGTGGTACAGGAAGAGAAAATTCACATAGATGAAGAGAAAATGCAGCACATCTCACACCAAGTCAAAAATACATCAATCAGAAACAGCAGTCTCATTAGAAAACGTTCAATAAAGAACTATAGAGGTATGTGCGTGGATGGTTTAATGTGGCCAAAACCTTTTATCATTTTATTAATTAATGTAGTACAATGTGTGGTTGGGGATAATATACAATATTTTAATAGGTCCGCATTTCTTAAACGTCGACTCAATGCAGACACATTTTAGGAATTTCTTAAAAGTGATTACTACGATTTAGTTGAGTATATTCCACTAAAACTGAGAAAGAATGTGTGGTTTCAATTAGATGGTTGTACTGAACATTACGGGAGAAGTTCACAATGGCTAAATGCTGACTATCCCAATCAATGGATTGCCCGTAGAGGACCAGTGACTTGGCCTGCACGCTCTTCAGACCTGACATCACTGGATCTTTTAGTTTGGGGTGACATTACATAATCACTCTCTGCAAAGCCCGTCGATGACCTTAATTCTTTAGAAGAATCTTGTGAAAAATAACGTATATCTTTATTTTGAAGATATTCGAACCTAATGGTAGCTCAGTTGATTAGACCCGGGTTCGAATCCCGGCCAGGGCAAATCTTTTCTCTTCAAAATAAAAAAAATAAAAAATTAATAATACATATCCATTACCGTCCAGCCACTTTTGCTGTTTGAGAAAGATGCCGAGCCTGTCTGAATGCTCGAGGAAATCAGTTTGAACCTATCTTTATTAGAAATGTTTTAAATTTTTTTGTTGATTGTTTTAATTTTTAAATGTTTTTATTTTGAAGAGAAAAGATCTGCCACGGCCGGGATTCGAACCCGGTTCGTCTGTCTCACCGTGACAACACTCACCAATTGAGCTACCGGAGTTGCCTTCCAGTCAGGAGAAGTCTGTTTTCTTATCTGATCCTATATCCCCGTGTCTCGCAATTTTTGCGATGTATACACGAGAAAGAATGTTCTTTGAACATTACTTTTAATTTTATTATCTTGTTGACTTAGGTCATATTACTATTTCTAATTTTTTGTTAATTGTTTTAATGTTTAAATATTTTTTTTTTGGAAAAGAAAAGATTTGCTCCGGCCGGGATTCGAACCCGGGTCGTTTGTCTCTTGGCAGCACTCTACCATTTGAGCTACCGGAGCTACCTGACCGGAAGGCGACTGAATAGCTCAATTGGTAGAGTGCTGTCATGGAGAGACAGACGACCCGGGTTCGAATCCCAGCCGGGGCAAATATTTCACTTTATAAGAAATGTTTTTCTTAGTTCAAATTTTCAGTTTAGCTACTTAACCCTGTTACACCCTGTATAAAGCAGTTAGTACATATTAGCTCATGTAATGGTTTAGTAATTTGTTAGCAAACGTACTTCTTTTATATTTACATTTTTAGCACTTTTGTAAATACTTCATGATCTTTATTATGTAGCCTTCTAGATACACATCTGGGTATTACATTTCTTTCTCTATTCATGTTTGTAATTCAAAAGGGATATAGGATCTGAATAAATTTATTTATCTATTTTTCTCTGCACTAAGCACTCTAATACATGAACAATGTTGGCGACACTAGGATAGTAAAACCATATTAAAGTATATTTTAATTTCATTTATTTTTTTTTTTTTTTTGACTCACTGAAGTAAGTAAGAAATGTAAATAGTGTAATACCTCAGTTCGGTTATATAAGAAACATTAAAACGAGTGTCTACACTGCGCGCATGCGCCGTGTGATGCATGCGAGTCGACCAGAGGAAGTCAAGCTGTGAAGACGAGTGTGATATACGCCGGCCGGCTTTTGCGTAACCATTAAACATTAAACAGATCCTATGGAGAGGAGCGGGTCACGCCTAGTTTGATATTGAGTGAACTGTTTAGACTTATTTTCATGTGAGTGAGTGACTTTTAAACAAATAATAATAAAAGGATGTTTTGGTTTTATGTTGTACAGTTGAGTTGATTTTCTTTTCTGTCCTCCTTATTTTTATACACAAACGTTGGTCCTCCGTAGTAAACTAAAATTATTTTTATACACAAACATTGGTCAATCTCCGGGCCGGATATAAGGAAAGAAAATTTACTCAAAATTTACCTTAACTAAGTCTATTAATTACTAACCAAATAAGTTGGAATATAATTTAATAGCAACCATATATATTAAATGTAACTTTGGAATCATTTAATTGAAAATAATGGTTAAACGTGTAATTCAATTAAACTTTTAGTAATATATAAACAAAATCAAAACATTATATAATGAGTTCGTAGCCTAATACTGTAGAACAGTCCATACAGGATTATCTACTTTGATTTGTCTATGTGGGTAGTTGAATTGAAAACAATAATATTGGTAAGAATGTACGATCTACTAACAATTTAAGATAAAGATTTATTGATCAGAATTTGATTATTTAAGAATACGATTTATAATTTAATTTTGAATTTATGAGGTAATTCATTTATTATTAATATTTAATACAGCATTTTTTAGTCATAGTAACTCTGTTTTGGGATACTATACTGAGTTGGTTAGTTTAGTGATTACATTCTTACTTGCTAGACGTATTTAATGAAAAGGCGTATATGATTCTATCATGTTCTAGTAAAATATATGATTTATAGGTGCATATAAGGTAATATTTTTTTACAATATTGTTTATTGGTTAATCTGAGTTATTGAAATTATTTTATTTTGTTTTTTTTTGTGATTAGTAATTATCTTATTTTATAAGTTAAGTAACGAGTTTGTTGATTAAGGTAATTCGTTGTTTTTGATTACCGCCCTTATGATTTATTTAATATTAAGTTAAACTTGAACTTGATTAGTTTATCTTGAAACAAGGTATTAATTTCCTTAGATAGAAAAGGTGACATTTATTAGTTTGTTTACGATATTTTCTTGTTACTTTCCTTTTTCTATAAGTATAATATTTTTTTTTAAGATTCATAAATTCTATAAATTCGATTTGCTATAAACCATATAAACTTAAAATTTGATTTTCCTATAAATATTTGTAAAGTGTCGTCACCATGGCTTCCCCCGAATTACAAATTAAAGGCATTCGCGCATCTCTTAAACTTTTGCGTAAGGATATAGCACAGATTTATAATGTAGGTATAGCAAACATGGATTCTGCATTCAAGGCTATGTGTTCAACTGCGGATACATTGAAGGCTAGTTACATGAGTGAGTTTAAGGAGGGTCAGGCATTAGCAATTACCAACGAAAAAGACGCATTGTTTCCTACTGATGAGGACATCAAGGAGAGGGGTGAAATAAACGCTATGTATTATAAAATCGTTGAGATGCAACAAGAGAAACAAGCTCAACAGAATGAAACTTCACAATTATCGAGAAATTCTAACTCTTGTTCGTTCGGCCATTCAACTCACCGCAGGCTAGCTCGCATGGAGTTGCCTAAATTTACTGGAAAAATTCAGGAATGGCCAAAGTTCAAGCAGCTGTTCTTAAGCATGATACACACAAATAATGAGGTCCCAGTAATAGAGAGGTTTCATTATTTAACCACATCTCTCCAAGGGGAACCTTTGGCCCTGATAGCCCCATTTAGCTTGGATGAGACGAATTATCAGAAGGCATGGGACGCGTTAATAGAAAGGTATGACAATAAACGTTTACTTGCATCCTCATACGTCGATCGGATTTTGGAATTTTCTCCTCATAAAGGTAGCTCTACCCTTCAATCTTTACAAGACTTTATTAGAGCAGTGGCAGAAAACATAGCGGCTTTCCGATCAATCGATATACCCGATCAAGCAGATTTTTTATGGTTGACCTTGGCGCTCAAGAAACTTGATCCACAAACTAGACATGACTTTGAAGTGGAAGTAGTCAAAACTGAATGGCCGACCTTTAAACAATTAGTAGATTTTGTTCAAGGTAGAAGTCGAGTAATGCAGCTCACAACACCCAAGAACGTTAATCTTTCCAAGCCAAGGCCCGAGGCTAACATTCTCGCAACTACTTCCAAAACATCACCCGCAGTAAAACCACAAATCTGTTCTTGTCAACAAGTTCACCCTCTAGTGGAATGCCCGATTTTTAGAACCAAAACTCCGACAGAAAGGATAGCATTTCTGAGGAAAAAGAATGCCTGTTTTAATTGTCTAAGGGCAGGCCATAGGGTAGCGGCATGCCTTTCACCAGGTCGCTGCCGAGTTTGTAGAAATAAACACCATACCTGGGTCCATTTTGAGAAAAAATCAAACTCGAAACCTACCTTCAACACGGAATCTTCACCAACTCGAATCGAATCTTCTCCAACTGAGAAACAAAATTCTGAGCCTTCCTCATCTGCCCTGGTCGGTAGCGTTCTAGGACCCGCACAAGTACTCTTAGGTACCGCTATTGGACTCATTCACGATTCAGATAATAATCTTCAGCCTGTTCGTTGTTTGGTCGATTTTGGATCTCAATTTTCTCTTATGACGTCTAAATGTGCTAAAAGATTAGGACTTACCTGGCGTGCAACCTCTCATACACCTCTTGGAGCAGGGGGTGTCCCAGTACCTAGAGTTAAAGGAAGGCTAAAATGTCGCATTCACTCTAGATTCAACCGAGATCAATATTTGGACGTCGAACCTTTGATTGTTGGCCATTTAACTGGAGATTTACCTACAACGCAACTTCAACCTATATATGGATCCGATGCACAGCCGTTTGCTGACCCCTTATTTTGGGAACCTCGAGAGATCGACATGCTTCTTGGTAGCGACTGTTTCATGCAAATTATAACGGGCAGCCCGGTCACTTTGAACAACAATTTTCGAGCCCTTCCAACCTTCTTTGGACTTGTTGTGATGGGAGGTGCTAATTTAGACTCAGTTTCGACCCTGCACTGTCATTGCCTACTAGAATCGCCTATCAATGAAGAGATGCATTCTAAATTCTGGTCGATAGAAGAAGTGGAGGCTTCGATTGATGACAGCAAAAACGATCCTTGCGAACAACATTTTTTGAAAACCCACGATCGAGATGCGACTGGAAGATATATTGTGGCCCTACCATTCAAAGAACCGCCAGAAGAAATACCAGAAGCTGAAACTTTTGCTCTTTCTCGGTTTAGAGGAATCGAAACCAGATTTAAACGAAACCATATCTTGCATAGTAAATATACAGACTTTATGAAGGAGTATGAGCAGCTAGGCCATATGACCAAAACAATTTACCATCAGCCTACGTAATTCCACATCATCCAGTGTTTCGTCATGATGACCCACGAGCCAAAATTCGGGTTGTATTCGATGCTTCAGCTTCAACGGCAAAATGATCTCTAAACAGTAAGCTCTATGTTGGTCCAAAAGTCCAAAGGGACATCGCCGACATCATCTTGAATTTTAGACGATACAAGATCGCAGTAACTGCTGATTTAGTTAAAATGTACAGGCAGATTCTTGTAATTCCGGAGCATAGACGGTTCCAACACATATTATGGCGAGGGACAACTGAAGAGGCTATTCAAAAATACGAGTTAAACACAGTCACCTACGGCACAGCTTCAGCTCCATTTCAAGCAAATCGTGTTGTGAAACAATTATTCATTAAAATGAATGGCTGCATGTACCTTCCGAAGACAATCCTGCTGACGTAGCATCTCGAGGGATAGCGCCGCAGTTTCTTAAGGATGAGACACTATGGTGGGCGGGCCCACTCTGGTTGCGTACACATCCTCTCATATTTCCTCAGCAACCTGGAATTTACAAGCATCAAGCACCTGAAGTAAAGCCTGGAACAATACTTACAGTCCACACTGATCTGTGATGCGACTCGCTTACCCATGATTATTACCTGGATGAAACTCCTCGTATAATAAAGTGGTCAGATCATTCGCATATGTGTTGAAATTTGTTCACAATAGTAAGAGGCATAATACCAAATTAAGTGGTCCGTTGAAGTTAAGGGAACTTGACAACTCACTTGAGGTACTAATAATCGCATCGCAACGTCACGAATTCAGTACAGAATTCCTATGGGAGGAAAACTTACCTTCTTCGAAGCGTCTCCTTATCCTGGCGGCCGTTTTAGACGAGAAAGGTATTTTAAGAGTAGGAGGTCGCCTGCAAAATTCTGAGCTATCAGCGGAAGTAAAATCACCAATACTTCTTCCTGGAAAATGTAATCTTAAACATATTTCCCCTGTAAAATCGTGCGATTTTAGGTGGGCGGGATGTTGGCGACACTAGGATAGTAAAACCATATTAAAGTATATTTTAATTTCATTTATTTTTTATTTTTTTTTGACTCACTGAAGTAAGTGAGAAATGTAAATAGTGTAATACCTCAGTTCGGTTATATAAGAAACATTAAAACGAGTGTCTACACTGCGCGCATGCGCCTTGTGATTCATGCGAGTCGACCAGAGGAAGTCAAGCTGTGAAGACGAGTGTGATATACGCCGGCCGGCCTTTGCGTAACCATTAAACATTAAACAGATCCTATGGAGAGGAGCGGGTCACGCCTAGTTTGATATTGAGTGAACTGTTTAGACTTATTTTCATGTGAGTGAGTGACTTTTAAACAAAAAATAATAAAAGGATGTTTTGGTTTTATGTTGTACAGTTGAGTTGATTTTCTTTTCTGTCCTCCTTATTTTTATACACAAACGTTGGTCCTCCGTAGTAAACTAAAATTATTTTTATACACAAACATTGGTCAATCTCCGGGCCGGATATAAGGAAAGAAAATTTACTCAAAATTTACCTTAACTAAGTCTATTAATTACTAACCAAATAAGTTGGAATATAATTTAATAGCAACCATATATATTAAATGTAACTTTGGAATCATTTAATTGAAAATTATGGTTAAACGTGTAATTCAATTAAACTTTTAGTAATATATAAACAAAATCAAAACATTATATAATGAGTTCGTAGCCTAATACTGTAGAACAGTCCATACAGGATTATCTACGATGTAAGTAATTAGGCTACTAGTGATGATTGTTAAATATTTGTAGTGCAGTATAAATAAAATTATAAATAAAACCATATTAACAGCGGTAATAAGGATATTCTTATTTTAGTAAACTACTATGCAATAAAAGCCATGAATATGTTGTTCAGTGCACGGTAGAAATTTTCTGTTTTTATACCTGTTGTTGAGCAGGGAACACTTTCAACCGTCAGGGTTTTCATAAATAAGGGTACGCACTTAATATTAAAGGTTTGCTGATTCCGATATTAAGCAATAGGAATAAAATATCTGCCACAGCCGGATTCGAACGAGGGGCCTTGAGCTCTGCAACTCTGATATCTACGCACTCAGCTACTTCGGTTCTCAAATCAGGGAATGCTGAGGAATTTGAAAAAGTATTATTTGATGTTAACATAAAGCAGTAATAAATGATATTGCGATGACAACGAACTAAAGATAGTGAGAGGTGGGACTTTATTATTTATAGGCACGATAGTAGGTGATGATGTTGAGATGTTGCCATCATGAAAATTGCATTAGATGTTAGTCAGCGAATTAATTTCACATCGGGATTGGCACATTGTCATCCCCACTCCCCAGTTCCTGCGACATGTCCATGACCTGAACTCATGAAGGATGCATGCGTTCTGTCGGCTCACCTCTGGATCAGGATCAGCATTTGTTATTTATTACTTATAAATAGAACATTGTGTATTTTAACAAGTGCAGGGAGTTCAGTTTGTGAAAAATTTAAGTAATAAATAATAATAATAATAAACTTTTGTTTATGTCGATTGTTATACTTTCGCTTCTTGGTGAGAGTTGGTGAGTAAACAACTTCTTCTGTTCTGATACTCCCTATTACCTTGTTATCTAGTTGGCTTATTATTATCTTGGATGATATTGTCTCGGAATAGATAACACTTTGGAATGATATTTGGGATTAAATATTGTAAGTTTGTGAGAGAAAGAGAGAGAAAGAAAGAGGGAGAGAAAGGGGTGGGGGAGAAAGATGAGGCGAAAGAAAGAGAAAGAGTGAGAGAGGGTGAGAGAAGAGGGAGGGAAGAAAGAGTAAAGATGAAGACGTAAAGAGCAGAGAGGGTAAGAAGGAAGAGAATAGGAGTAAGAGGAAAGGACAGAAAGAAAAAGGGAGGGAGTGAATGAGGGGAAGAAAGAGTAAAGGAAAGTGAGATAGAGAGTGAGAGAGAGATATAGAGAAGCGGGAGACCGGAGCTGAGGTGGTCGGAAGGTAAGAACAGAGACGTGAGTTTTATTCTAGGAGTCAGGAGCTAGATGTCGGCTGCGCAAAACAGAGAAGACTGGAAGGAGGAGGCCATCCTCGTGCAATAGAGTTCTGTCAATACCTTTTTAGGAATGGCCTCATCTTCCATTCTAGTCACAAGACTAACCCATCGCAGTCTTCTGGGCTAATGTAATGTTTCTTCTGAGCGAAGAAGAGTACCGACTGACGGAGATATGCATGAAGGAAACATATTCCTGGATGTCCTAGTCGAGAAGAAAGGAAGGCACCTTGGACACACCGTGTACCGTAAATCTGCACATACAGACAGATACCTTCATGCTACATCACACCACCATCCGTCTCAGAAGGAAGGAATCATCAACACTCTACTCAACAGAGATGAAATGATAGCTGAACCGTCACAGCTCCCTAAAGAGAAGAGGCACTTGAGAACAGCCTTCCTGAAAAACGGATACGACAAAGAAACTATTAAACGGGTAGAACGTAAACAAACAAGAAAATAAAGAAACCGAAAACGAACTCATCACCGAGTTGTATCACCATAGAGTAATTGTAGTTGTTTTGTAGAATATTAACAATGAATTTTAGAAATTTCGATGATTATACTTACACCTAAATGTGCAATCTATCCTTTGGTAATATATTTTAGTTGTATTAACCGAACGCATATCGGAAAACCTAACCGATACGACTACAACCCATAAAGGGTCTTGGGTTCACTACATCGTTGACTATATACTGTTCAGGGGCAACGGTTGTGCAGGGAGATGATTTGTCCTCAACCATCAGATTTTCCCATAATTCTCCCTTATATAATTCCTCCCTTTATTCTTCTGAGATGGCCTTACCTTGGGCCTTAGATGGGGAGGGAAAGAGAAAAATGCAGATCCAGGGGTTTAGCAACTTGAAGCAGAAAGGAACTTGGAGGAAGTAAAAGAAGAAGAAAAAACTTACCTATGAGAAAGCAGATTTCCAAAGTCACCCCTGAGGTACTGCCTGTGACTTCGTTACCCATTTTTTATAGTGGATGGTTCGCTTCACTGAATCCAGTAGCAGGAACGGCTGCCTGCTAATGCAATCAGTGTAGCCCTATGAAACCACTGGACCTCTAAGCCGTGGGGTAGACAATCAACCTAGAGATCCCAATTCGTGATAAACGGTGGGGCCCCGTTGTCCCTGGAGATGGAGCCACTTCTAGTGGACTAATCACGCGTAGGAGAGAATCATCGATTCAAATTACACCAAGTTCTCTCGGATTAGGACAGACACAACTGTTACGACACGGCGCTCGAAAGGACATCAGATTTGTAACGTGGAATATAAAGGCATACATTAACTGATTAAAGATATTGAAATAGTAGAGGAGATGAAGGCCAACAGGGTAGAAATCCTGGGAATTGGAGAAATAAGGAAGAAAGGACAAGGATAACTGAGGCTTGACAAAGACTATGTGCTTATTTACTCAGGAGAGGCGGCTGGACTGAGGGGCAAGGAGGGCGTAGGCATTACCAGGTCTGAAAGGTTGTTTGCCAAAGTAGAAGACTGGGAGCCAATCTCTTCAAGAATAATAGTGGCGAACATGGAACTATCAATAGGAAAAGTAAATGTTATTTATAGTGCAAATGTACGCCCCAACAGATGATGCCGATGTTTTAGATAAGGAGCAATTCTATACGGATCTAGAGAGAGAAGTTTTAAGAGGTCAAAACCAAAACAGAGCGATCATTATAATGGGTCTCTTATTATGTATCGTATATATATATATATATATATATATATATATATATATATATATATATTGTATGGAAATATTTTATGAATGAACGGAGATTTTGAAACAAAGAAAAAAAAACTTAGTTATCATACTTCGCAACACTAACACAGATCACTTTACGAATGATACAGAGATGAAAAACAATTTAGTTCTACAGTTTCGTGATTATAATAATACAATTCTAAAAGAAAAAGTAAACTTTTGAACAAAAATTAAGAATCGCAGTCTCAGCATGTAACAATACCCTAGATACATATTTAAAACTAACTCCAAACGAAATAACCTTCGGAATTATACAAGATAATAATAGACAATCTAATATTAATATTACAGAACGATACGTTCAAAAAGATCATAACGAAGTACAAATCTTGCACGAATTAAAACGTGAAAAAATAACAAGTGAAAAAGATAAAAGGACCGATAAATTAAATAAAAATCGAGAGGATCCACCTGAATAAAAAGACCAGGAATTCCTAAAAAAACCCTAAGCAAAAATTAAAAACCGAGACAAATTTTCTAAATACCCAAATAAATAAGTTTTCTAAACTTAACTAACTAGTCCAAGGAGCTCGTCAATTAAAAACACGTGTTGACAATATTCGAAGACCCAATAAACGCAGTTGTATAACATATATACTAGTGTCAACAAAAAATCGAAAAACATTGCAAATCTTCCAAAATAAAATCCTACGCATCGCAGTAAACGCGTCTTGGTTTGTACGAAACAGTCAACTACACCAAGAGCTAAAACTAGAGACGAATAGAAGAATTTATTAAAAAGCGTTAGACCATACATATTTAATAATTTAAAATAATAATGAAATTTAATATTTAAAAAAAACTATATTTTGTTCACTCCCGTTGAAAACTTAATCAATTAATGCATGAATACTTTTCTGTTCAAATGCCAAAAACATGCTTGTGTAAAATACTTCTAAGTTAATTTTTGGAATTTATATTTTATAACTAATGACACAAACAGGTGGTTTTATCTTAGGGTTGTATGAATTAAAAAAAAATCATTGGCCATCACTATGAAGTTTTTACAAAGAAGGCAGTACCATGCATTTTCATCTCCCCCACCTGTCTAATGAAGACGTGCTCATGCATGTGCTATGTTTTTCTACTCTTAAATATATTTTGAATATACTTGATTGATATTTGGGATGCCAGAGCATCATTTAGGATGATTACTCAAATTATTATTTCTATGCCTTAGTCTTAATTGGGTTCCTTTCCAGAGGTCTGTTCTTGTGTTTATCAATTTACTCATCTATTATACCTTGAATATATTATTCATAAATAATATATGATATGACCCCCGCCTTTTCTTATCTCTGCTGTCACCTCACCGTAGGGGACACCCTTCTAAATACTTCTCGCAAACCAACAATGTTCTTTATGCAAAACACATTCATTCCCTTTCATGATGCCGACGGCACAACAAATAGCACATGTTCATGATTCCCACCTATATTCCTTGCCTCCCCTCATTTTCTTTTCAGTTCTACATTACATTTGATTGCCCAATTAATGCATAAATAATTTTCTGTTCAAATGCCAAAAACAGGTGGTTATATCTTAGGGTTGTAGGTGTCCAAAAAAAAAACTAATTTTTGGATGTTTATATTTTATGGCATCCAGGGTTCGCTCTCCGTTTTCTATGTTTCATACGATTTTTGGAAATTTATATTTGATATATTAAAGTCTTTAATTAATGTTCTTTCGTATAATATAGCATTTAAAAAAATATAGCGTAATTGAAAGCTGTGAACTGTAAAATGTTAGTTTAAATTGAAACTCAGAGCTGTTCTGGTTAAGCCAATGGATAACCATTCCACATCTCTAGTTGACTTATTGACAGGGTGACTATTTTTACATTTTAATTTTTTTACTTGAAAGTTAAACGTGTTAATACTTTTTGTACCACTTTCAATTTTTATTTTTTGGATGACACAAAAAAAATCTAATGCACTGGATTTTTGGAGATTGGATGACACATGAAAAAATCTAATTGGCTACTAAAAAATCTAATAATAATATTTCTACATAAAAAAATTTTTTTTACTTACGTGAATAAGCTTCGTGATGGAGTTGTAACTTCTTTCTGCAATTCTTAAACTCTATAAGACTCTTCAACCATTGGCGCTAAGGATTCTTTGATATTTCCCGAAATTCGCTTATACTAATTTTCTTGTTTTAAATTGATTATTCCATCAGAAAATCAGTTAACAAATGAGAAAATATTTCGTTCTTTCTTTTACATAATACACAAGTATCATAGCAACAGAATAATCTATATTTCATCGTTATTCGCTTAACAAATTTTGAAAGAAAACGTTAGGAATATTTTCAGCAGTACGCCCCCGTTCGATCTAAATATATAAAAGAGAGTCACGTTAGTTACTTATAACTCAAGAACGCCTTACTAATAAGAACCGATTTCGATGATTCTCACCAATTCGGACTGGTCTATGGCCAAAAAAGATGAATCCCCAAGAAAATTACCGAAAAAAAAAGTTATGAAGAAAATTCATTTTTCCATACATTGTGTATGGAGCGATTTTACGACGCCATCTTCATGATAGATGACGTTTAGGTTACTTTAAACAATTTTTTGCGACAGTTGTTTTGTTTTGCTTTTGACAGCTGATTCTGTGCACAATCTTTCCATCGCACACTATTGTGCTGTGCCGACGTGCGTTGCGATTTATCAGCATTCTTTTTAAGTTTTATCAAATTTTTATCAGCTTTTAACAGTTATTGTAATTCAATTTGATTTAATATGATGTTTTGATATGATTTTTTGTGGAAATTACAAGCGAAATGTGATTTCATAGGGGTGAGTTCAGTATGATGAAGTGCACATCGTGAATGGTTATGTTCTTTGTGAATGCATGCGCATCGACAATCAATCCAAACATTAATTTCGGATTGTGCTATTATTTGGAGCAGATATTATTGATGAATGTGGATTCAATCCAACATTCAAGGTAATAAAAGATTAAAGAAATTAAATTTAATTAAAGAAATTAAGATTAAATAAATTAAATAAAATCATTGATTCTAATTTCGTCATTGATTCTACAGATCCAAAGCCCAATCCAGCACCGAATTGGATCGCTTGAAGACGAACAACATAAATTCCTCCAAAGCTACTTCATCGGCAATGAGGAAAATCAACTTGATCAGCGCTAAACAATCCATACGGGAATGAGAAGAGGAACTCTTCGAGATCAGCAGCAGCTGCTTCATGAACATCATGCATTGGTTCGGTTATTCGAAACTGCGTTGAATCGCATGCCAAGTAACGTCTATAATACACGAACACCAATTTAACGCTCCAACAATAGATGAAGTTGCAGTTGTGGTTGTTGGTGAAATTCTGGAATCATGCGATATTGTGCTCACACGTCGGGGCTCTGAGCAACCGCAACGAATATCCGAAACACAGCGTTCATACGATAACTTAGCTTCCTCAGACAGTTTCTCGAACCCGGGAGCTAGAGAATACTAACTCAGCACTTTACTTGCTCAGCTATTCACCCCCTTCTTCATTTAAAACTAAAATAATTATTCATGAGAAAACTCTCATGACTCTTTAAATTTAATTAAAATTATTAATCCATTCATCACGTATTTCTTCTGGTTTCTACCGTGTTGTCGAATTCTCAGATTAAGCCTTGGCTGTATAGCCAGAGATTCCAAGAGCAAAGTACTCATTGTTTCCAGGGGAGAGGCAAGAAATTAAAGATTTTATTGTAGAGGAGAAATGTTGGAAAATGCTAACGATTATACTAAGAACAGTTATTAGCAATACCAGAAAGATAGACCAGGAAATTTTAAGCAGAATAAGGAAAGCAAATGAGGTCTATTACCAGATTTGTAATACCATTGTAGATAAACGTGAAAGAAGCAAGAAAGTCAAACTCCATATTTTGAAAGCGAAATTTCTCCCTACTCTGATGTATGGAAGTGAGAGTTGGGTTGCTAGTGATAAGAACATCAGCCGAATCACTGCCGTAGACATGAAATACCTACGCAGAGTAGCAGGTAAAACTAGAAGAGACTGTATAAGGAATAGAATTATTAGAGAAGAACTAGAGATTCCTGTATTAATGGATACCTTGCACAAGCGACAACTGAGATGGTTCGGACACGTATGAAGGATGAGCCAGGACCGAGACCCAGGGAAGTTAATGGAGGCCAGACCTACTGGCTCAAGACCTCGAGGAAGACCTCCGATTGCAAATATATATTATTAATATATTAATGTAATTTTTTATATATTTGTATATATAAGCATATAATCTTTTCTCAACCAATGTTCAATCTATCCAATACATTTGCAATC
Organism: Arma custos; assembly: GCA_037127475.1. Classification (NCBI taxonomy): domain Eukaryota; kingdom Metazoa; phylum Arthropoda; class Insecta; order Hemiptera; family Pentatomidae; genus Arma; species Arma custos. Next base: position 35,959,183 of record CM073765.1, read on the forward strand.
GATATCTTTAGGCTGTAACCTACCCTTTGGCCTAATAAGTTGGTAGTTACGTTTCAAAATTCCAGAAGTAATTTTTATTATAATTCCTTTATTTGCTATTGTTTTCCTTGCACTAAACCCAGAAAGTGTACTCATATTTTCCTAACACTAAACCCAGAAAGTGTACTCATATTTTCCTAACACTAAACCCAGAAAGTGTACTCATATTTTCCTAACACTGAACCCAGAAAGTGTACTCATATTTTCCTAACACTAAACCCAGAAAGTGTACTCATATTTTCCTAACACTAAACCCAGAAAGTGTACTCATATTTTCCTAACACTAAACCCAGAAAGTGTACTCATATTTTCCTAACACTAAACCCAGAAAGTGTACTCATATTTTCCTAACACTAAACCCAGAAAGTGTACTCATATTTTCCTAACACTGAACCCAGAAAGTGTACTCATATTTTCCTAACACTAAACCCAGAAAGTGTACTCATATTTTCCTAACACTAAACCCAGAAAGTGTACTCATATTTTCCTAACACTAAACCCAGAAAGTGTACTCATATTTTCCTAACACTAAACCCAGAAAGTGTACTCATATTTTCCTAACACTAAACCCAGAAAGTGTACTCATATTTTCCTAACACTAAACCCAGAAAGTGTACTCATATTTTCCTAACACTAAACCCAGAAAGTGTACTCATATTTTCCTAACACTAAACCCAGAAAGTGTACTCATATTTTCCTAACACTAAACCCAGAAAGTGTACTCATATTTTCCTTACATTAAAAAGAATTAGACTATTTTTTTGATGATTTACTTTGCCCCGTTTCCACGACTTTAAAATTCCTATAGAAATGTATTCCATCATTTTATACTAATTCCTAAATCCATACTAACAATATAAAATGTAATTATATTCTATTATAATTCATTAAATAATGTTGCATGTGCATGAAGAAAATACCACGATGACTCATTGTTAAAAAGATTTATCACCAATATCCAGTTATTTTGTAAAAATGCTCAAACTATCGGAGGAAGAAAATAGTCCGAGTGGAGGTCAAAAATTTCTCTTAAGTAGGGAGAATCGTTTATTCTTCCTCATATATATATATATATATGAGGTCAGTTCAACTATTATTATTATAACTATTTTTATTCAAGATACCCTATATTATGATTCGACCAATTTTGGTCTGTTTGCAACATGGATCATTAAACCCCCCTGAACGATTTTGCTAACAAATTTTCAGTGAGAGGCTTTAGAAATCAATTGGAGTGATCCTATTTCCCTGAAAAGAACTCTTATTTAATACCAAAAAAAAAAAAGAAAAAAAAAAGGTCTGTGGCAAAAAACTTGAATGGAAAAGAGCGCTATTCCTCATTATGATTACTGTTATTTATAGCAGTCAAATCTCATTCCAAGAATTTTTTCTTCTTTGCTGAGCCTTTTCGTTCTCTGATCCATTGATTTGCTTACTTGGTAGAATATAGGTTATTTTAAGTAAAACATTCTGCAACAATGAACTAAAATTACATATGATGAATAATATTAGTTGATTGGACGATTTTCAAAGAGAATATAGAAAATCGGTTTCTCTACCCTCTGACAGAAATGGAGAATCAGTAAAATAAAAAATAAAAAAGTTATAAAAGAAGAAAGAGTAAAAAAATAAAAGATTGAGAACTTGTTTGTTTGTTTGTTCATTTAACGTCACTTTATGCTACTATGGCTAATCGGACGATGCTACAGTGGGAGCTCTAAATTTTGCCTATCCAGGTTTAATTAGGATAGGGATCGAGTACCTGACATCGTACAGGCTCGGGACCTCCGTTTAACGTCCCTTCCGAAGGACGGCGTAACTAAGGATTTTTTACTCCCTTAAAAAAATCCTTAATTTTGAGGTCTTTGAAAAACCGATTCAAAGGCGGATGTTTCATGGCTCAGTGATTTAAGCTAACTAGGACTTCACTCCCAACTAAACATTAATCACTCACTATATTTATAGAGTATATAGATACATAAAATACATTTAAATTTAACTTTAATTAAGTAAATATTAAATATTTATATATTTATATAAATATATATTTATATAAATCCAGTTAAATTAAGTTAAATATGTTTCAAATCAATAAAAATGAATGGTAGAAATAAATTGAATAGAATAATTTATAATTAACATACTAAAAATTACTAAAAATTGTATGATACATTCTACTATGCAGAAAGATCCTTAAGAAATAATTATATAAATGTTAATTTGTAATATTTATTTTAAATTCTTTCAAAACTCTTTTTCCGGCAATGATATCCTCGACAGATCTATAGCTAAGCTGAAATGAATACCAAATCTACAGTTTTCCAATTTTAATATTAAAAAAAAATACCAGTACTACTACAGAGTCAATTTAAGGCTGTTCTTAGAATACATTATATAAATGCCACTATGAATAAAGGCAGTCTTGGAACTTGCAGCCTAGTAACCCAGCGCCTATAGCTCTGTCTAATCCAGAACAACTGTAATAAATAGAAGTTATTAATCGCTTCACGAGTACAAAGTAGAAAACAACTCCAAGAATTTCCTTCATCAGCAGAATATGACACTTTCTCAGAACAACGGTTACAAGAAGGAATATAACGGAATTAGACGAACAATGCAGAGACAAGTAAAATATTTGAAAAATTCAGATCATGTTAAAGATATTAATGAAATCAATCAATTACTATTAGAAATATTAGAACCAGAGAAAACTTATGGAATTTATTGTGAATCTAACTTTTCAGCAACAAAAGACATTTTAGAAAATTATTTTAAACATATTAGAGATATAATTGAAAAGGAATATAGAACAGTTAAATTAAAAACATATTATTTATTATGTAAAGATATAACTAACTTAGACGAACAATTAGAAATCATATGACATTATCTTTCCTAAATGATAATTCTAAGAAAAACTTGGCATCGTGGAATATTAGAAACTTACGAACATCTAAAAAGAGAAATATATTTTCCAAAGATGAAAGACAAAATAACTGAACTTATAAACCTGAACGAATAATTTGCGATAAAGGAAAAGAATTCGATAACATGTTGATCAAACAATTTTGTAAATCGCTACAAATTGAAATTCATCATACAAGTACTAATCATTCTAACTCACTCGGAATACATAATAAATGTCATGCAACACTAACTGAAATCTTAAGATTTAACGCTAATTCGAATAAACAATATAAATTTGATAGACTTGTTCAGACGAGTGTAATTGCTTACAATAACTCATCAAACTCACTTAATCAAAATCTTAAACTAACGCCTGATGAAATTACATTTGGTAAATTTCAAAATAATTACGAAACCGAAGACATACAAGAAATTTATATTCATGATTATTTTACACACTTAAATAAATTACAAAAAATGGTGCACGATAAATTAACTAATGAAAAGGAAAAACGAACAGATAAACTTAACAAAAATAGGGAAGAACCACCAGATTTGCTTGAAGACACCGTTTATGTAAAAACTGCTAAAGTTAAAAGTAAAAATAAAAATCTACATAATAAATTAAAAATTAACAATCAACATGTTAATAATATAAAACGTCCTAAAAAAAGAAGAAATCTTATTTTCGAGTTTCTGATGAAGAACCTAATCGTTCTGCAACTTATTAACTGTAATTTATTAAAAATACAAGACTTGACACAATTAAAAACAATATTAATGAGAAAAACATAATTGGTATAAACAATTGATTAATAAATATGAAAAAGATGTGAAAACTATTAATAACAATTATAACAAGATTCAAGATTCTATTAATGAATTAAATAGGGAAGACAATGCTGATTAGTTTTATTATTGTTAGAGAAGAATTGGTCGACTGTATCTTCTAATGTAAGGAAGAAGTAGTTGGGAATGCAATCAATCAAAACACCTAAATAAGTGTAACTTATTTATTACGTGCCGACTATAACATGACTCGGGTCCGAGCTCGCCTAGCTGCCGCGTGTTTTATTCGCCCTGAAGATGGCCTACATTGTAGGCCGAAACGTCTGCACCCCCAACTATTTCTTCCTTACATTATTATTTTTATATGCATATACAGTTATTAGAACAAAATGAAATGCACTATTACTTTCAATGGAATTCTGTAAATCAGGAATGATTCATACTAATTTAATGATTTAAACAACATCCCCTCTAATGTTACTTTAATTTCTAGAAACATTGAACTAATATGGGAAAATTCTAAAATCTATTGTTCTTATTATAATTCTACATTTTATGTATTTATACGTTTGCCTATTCATAAGCAATCTTACGATGGATTTTTAATAATTCCAGTACCAATATACATTAGTGATACATTTAAACAATTAGAATTAGATCAACAACTAGTTATAAAGAAAAATGATAAGTATTTTCATGCAGGTTGCATGTTTAATAATGAATATTATTGTAAAAATATAAAAGAAACATTGAATAAATGTATTCCAAATATTATTAATAATTCTAGTTTTACTTATCGTACTTATGTGAATTCTAATACTAATATTATAGTGACCATCATACGACCTATTTGGACTTACGGAGTAGAGCTATGGGGCTCCACTAAGCCATCGAATTCCTCTCGTATCCAATCCCTACAATCCAAAATCCTTCGTAAAATCCTCAATGCTCCTTATTTTGTTAAGAATAAAGTCATCCATAACGACCTTAATGTCCCTTTTGTTGCTGATTTGGCCCGGACCCGGTATCTATCCTTTCATAGCAAACTTCATTCCCACTCAAACCCTCTAGTTTCAAACCTAGCTTCCTCTTCAATTCCCGATATTCTCCGAGGCGTCTGAAAAGAAGATGGCCACGTGACCTTCTTATTTGAACTTTGATTTGAGTACTACCAGTGGGTAGTTTCTCTACTTGTCATTCTCATGTCATTATGTAACACGCATTCTATTTACTTGTTGTATAATTGTAATACAGTTGTAAATATTAATAAATAAATTTAAAAAAAAATAGTATAGTAAATGATTTTACAAAAATGTATATTACTATAAAAATGTGTATTTAATGTATGTATATTTTGAAGTTAATATATGCTTATTTTTCAAATTCTGGAATATTTAACAGCTGTTTTTATCTATCTATTACTTAATAATTGTTACAATGATTCTATATTTTTACCACAACTAGCACTTGTTACTATTAGCAATAATGATTGTATTTCTAATTTTAATAAGACTTATATTCATAATTTATATTTTAAATTTAAGCCTTTGTATAAATCTTTTAAGTTAGAGCTAATGCAAAATGTAAATATTTCCTTACCTACCTTTATTAAAACTTCTTATATTCCTTTTATTTCCAATGAATGGTTTTATAGCTTAATCAGTGTAATCTTTATTGTACTCTGTATTTGTATTTATTATTATTATTATTGGTATACAAAGAAAATTGTAATAACTCCCACAACACCTGAAATGATTGTATCTTACTCTAATGTACCAAAACCGTCATCAGTTGTAAGTACTTATGAAGTACAGTATCCACCCTGGTCAAAATATTGTAAAAAATAGCAATCCAGGAGAATTGCAGAATCTCGGGCGGGGAAGAGTTAAATGGTGTCTTTCCTGGAACGATACATGAGCTGGCAGGTGTCCTCAGAACCTAGATCAGCATAATCATTCCTATTTATTCCTCTCCTCTAATAGATCTAGATCATTGCATTACAATTATCTTAAGTTAGCGATTAGGCTAGTTACTGTGTCTCTGTCATTTTCAATAAAGTTCTTTTTAAAAAGTGATTTAGAGTTGGAGATTATTTAATTATGTGTATATATATATATATATATATATTGATACATGACGCAACTATCGTCTAATAAAGAAAATATAATCATTCCTATAAGAGCATTGAAGAGTTTAAATAAAATGCCGCTAGGGATCGGCAGCCTCACCTATCCCCTCCATAGATAAAACAGACTGCAGTTCAAATCTCCCAACAAGTAACAGATCACTTTAGAAGCCACTTCAGCGATTAAGATAGGAGACTTCATCTCAACCCTTAGAACAACCAACACCAAGAGCTCAAGCTATGGAAGAATCACCTCGTCTGTGAATGCAAGTACTTATATATCATTATTCTGCAGAATACGTCTATAGTTACAAATTTTTAGAGCTCATAAAATTTAAATTAAATAAATTCAAAGCGCTATATTATATTGAGATTAATCTGTTTATTATATTATTTTTCTATTGAGATGGATTTGTCCATTATGTGATTTTATATTGAAATCAATTTGTTTATATTATTTCTTTTGACTGTGGTTAATAATAAATTAATGTTAGTGAAATGTATTTTGCCTTATCTATTGATTGCCTGATGTTTATCCATATTTATATTCAAATGATAAAAGGTTTATTAGTAGTTAATAATTCAATTCAATTCAAGGTAAGATTTTCAATTTAACTTTAGTAATTTATTCCAATTCTTATCAGTGAATATAGGTAATTAAAATCTGCCCATATAAACCCGTAAATACCTTAGATAAGTGGAAGTAATGAGTATTAAATAAGAAAATAAAATTTTATCACTGGTAGGACCGGAGTAATATATATATATATATTTATATACTGTTAAAGTTTTTGCCCTTGATAATGCATTTTTTTCCTCCTTTATGTCTAAATAGACACTTTATATAATGTTATCTCAATCATGTTATTCTAGTGCATATATATATTTACTCGCTGGTACCCAAAATAATCAAGGGTGAAAATCTGGCGGTTGAGCGTGATCTTGGACATCACCTCCCTATACAACCGTTGTCCAAGAAACAGCGCAGTCTCTACCATGTACTGAACTCCAGACCCTTCACGGGAAGCGGTACAGGGATATAAAAGCAAAAATTATGTTTGAAAAGTTCTCAGCGAAAAAGTCCACTTATTAATACTAAGTAACATGGAAACGTTGTGGGTTTTTTTTTTCGTTAAATTTTTATTATTATTAAACTTTTTTTATACGAAATTATTACGAGAAATTCGTTTTATTACGTCAAAGCTGGAAGGTTTAGGAGGGGGGGAGGGGGTTCGGTAAACTAGTTTATGCTAAGTTCATTACGAGTTGATGCTTGATTCAGCGAATATTGCCCCAGATTAATTTTTATGCATGACAGGCGTCTCTCCTATTGAACGCCATTTCAACCCGAACTAACAAACCCTGTCAACGGTGAATGGTTACATCGCCCCTCCACTCATTCAACGCGAAAGGGAAAATATAATGGAAACTACAGATTTTAATATTTTATACCAGGTGTCTTGCTTTATTTAAAGTTTTAAAAGACACCTTGCTATCAGTATAAAAATATTCTGTGAAATTTCTTTAGGTGAAAATGAAATGGAAATGTGTAAACTCTTTCACAGGGAATTCTGATTCTGATTAGCTTTTGTTAGATGTACAGTCCCTGGCCATATTAATGTGACCACCAAGAAAGATTATTTTCATTTTGTTTTTTCGTAATTTTTTTTATATACTTTCGCGTGTCTAATAAATTGCTGTAATGGCAAGTAATGGCAACATTGTTATAAGTTTTTTAAAGTATTTTTTTTTAGTAATGGCAGCATTGGTATTAGTACAGCCATTTTGTTTTACGAGTGTTGGCGTGCATAATTTGTGTTTTAAATTTTTGTAGATTTATTGTTTCTTTTTCATTAAATACAAGTCGGATTCGGTAAGTTTATTATTGATGTATTATTTGTATCACATATTTTAACTATTTTGATAGTTTTTTTTCATCAATATGTAAAATAGGGTGTAAAAAGGGTGACACCACAAAATATTAAAACAAAATAAAGATTTATTTTCGAAACTATTTTTTTAAATTTCATATTATTATCAGATAACTAATCAGAAAACTAATATTTAAACTCGATTTACATCATTACGCATACAAAAAGATAATGCAAACATGTAACAAGAACGAATCTATCCAGTGGTCACATTAATATGGCCAGCGACTGTAGGTCTTGTACAAGTCTGCTATATTAGCTTCACTGCCCAAGCCATGATCTCAAGGAAAAGTCACATCCTTTCATCTGAATAATACTTAAATAATAAAATGGGGTGCCACCCTGAGATCGTTATATTTAATATATAGTAATTCTATATAATAAATGAATAGGAGACATATCCCTTTCTTCTCCAAAGGTTGACGTGGTTGACTGACCGGGAGTTGTTTATTTAATAATAATAATTTTTGAATAAAACTGTATTTATATGTGGCACATATATTATGTGCTGATCATGGGTACAAGATAGCTTATAAAGTTGGGGGGGAGGGGGCGCTATATGTGACTGGCTATTTCTCTATTGCTTCATCCAGTTTCCTCTTGAGTTCTCGCTCCTTATCATCTGCCTCTTCCGTATCTTCAGAATAGAGGTACCCTCCCCTAATGAACACTACCTGTTATGCCCCTTACCCTATTGATTTGGGTACCCCTAATGTTCAAGAAAATGTCACATACGGCAAGTCATGTTTGTATATATTATATTGTGTGGTATTCGGTCTTTGGGCATGGCCATATATAAACAGCTTTTTAGACCAAAAATTATGATACGAAAGAAGACATAGAATTTTCAGTAGTTAATTGAAGTCCTTTGTCGAAAAGACATGCCAGTTATATCTTATCGGGTAGTCAGGAAAACGATGCAGAATTTTATGTTTTATTTAAAATACACCTCCAAATCGTGAACTGTTATTGTTTGTTGGACTTTTGAATTTTATAAATGTAAACACATATTAAATTTCTTAAAAAACACTTAATAAATAATTATTATTATTTTGATTTATTATCATTATTTAATATTTAATGTTTGATTTTCGTTTGCACCTGCGCAATTGCGCATCCAGCAGATTGGATCTAATTGTTTTTCTCTTTGTTTTGTACAGGAACATCGACTTTTGGAATAAAATATCAATAGCGGAGTAGGTCTCTTGGCGAATGTCTTTTTAATCTTTTCTTATCAAGTCCAGGTAACAGAGAGTAGGAAAGCGGAAGAACGAGTGGATTTGGGTGCTCTTATGTCGATGAGTGGAATATTATGTATTTGTTATGAATATATGATTTTATAGTGGGAATGTTTATGTCGTTGTGTATGGTGATATTTGAATTATACCATGGTACATTAACAAATTTTCTTAGAATTTTGGACTGCGTTGTTAGTATCTTGTGTATGTGAACTTGTTTTGCTGAATCCCAAAGTTCTACTGCATATGTCCAAATAGGTTTTAGTTACTATTATAGATAAGTCGTTTGTTCCGTAAGTCAGGTGAAGATCTGTAGTCCAGAAAATGTGATAGTTATTTGTAGCGTCTGGTCAGTTCTTACCTTTTTAATTTTGTATGTACGTTCCATAATAAATAAATAAAAATTATTCTTATTATTAATAAACTGTTGGCCTATTGGGATGACATAGACATTTAGGGGTGTTCCCTTTAGGCCGTCACCGATGCTTTTAGTTGCACTGAGGAGTACTGCAGGTAGGCTAGGATTAGAAGTCAACGAGTCCAAAAGGAAGTACATGTTAATAGAAAATATTCCCAAACAAGGTGAAACAGTTGCTTACGGGGCGTATAGATTCGAAAAAGTTAAAGTGTTCTTCTATCACCCAGGTCAATAACCCCTATATAGATTTTAAGCATGAGGATAAGGAGAAGAACTACAGCCGCCAACAGATGCTATTATGGGTTGAGAACAGCTAAACAGGCGGATAATTTCCAGACAGACCAAGCTCAATTTTTATAAAAAATTGGAACGGCTCATACTTCTATATAGTTCTTAGTCCTGGACAAGTTCAAGAGCTGCTGAATAGGAATTACTGATTTTTGAAATAATGGTTCTCCGTCGTATTTTTGGAGGTGTAAAGGCTGATGATGTGTGGAAGAGACGCTCATCTCAAACCAACTGTACAGTTATTAAAAGCATCGTGACGTCGTAAGAATAATGAATTAGGGGGCTTAAGGTATGGAGCGCATGTTTCCGGGATGGAAGATGGAGATTTGCCAAAATTACTCCTGACCATCCCGATTCATGGAAAATGAAGAAGAGGCAGACGTAAGCTTAGGTGGTCAGATCGTACGGCAGATGATACTCGAAACATCCTCGGAGTTAGGAACTGGTGGCGTTTGCACAAGACGTTTGGAGGAAGCGGCTGGATGAGGACAAGGCCTGTATACGGGTTGTGGCGCAGTTATAAAAAAAAAAAAAAAAACACTTATTAATACTGTTTAAGAAAATGATTGTTTGCCTCTATAATATTTGCAACTATCAAATATTTTTGTCTTTACTAAGATGTCAAAGCCTTCGCAAAAGGTGGAATGTTCTCAGAACTGCAGGAGGCCATAGGACCATGTAAATCTTTGTTGAAGCCAACTTTTGGAGGGGATGTAAAATGGGGGTCATAAGTCTATGCGGTGTAATTAAAGATCTCTATCCTAATTATACATGGATAGACAAAATTAAGGACTCCCACTGTAGGAACTTCCGATTAGCTGTAGCATTATAATTTGACGTCAAATAAATTGACAAACATATAATAAATATAGCTATAAATATGATCTTATCAAATGGTATATGGTAAAAATGGTAAAAATTACTTCATCATCATTACGTTAAGGGAAGCTCATGCTTAAAATTTTGTCAAAGACGTCTATTTGTGAATACCTAAGTAAGAAAAGTGTCTCTGACAGAATCTCATATCACAGAGTTCTATTAAGGAAGTGACGACAGAAATCTCTACTTTACAGGAGTATGAATTAATCTATTTTTCTATGATCTTCCGACTACTTTAAACTTTATGCCAACGAGTCGAGAGAGATGCACTTGAAAAGTAGACTATTAGAATTTAATATATACACTCTTGAAAAATACTTACAAAACAATTGTTATGGAGGAAACTTCTGAGAGTAATACAAATTAGTACTTTTAACATCTCTTGGTTCGGTGGAAACTTTTACTTTATAAAGGAACAGAATTTATTTTTTATGTTGAAGTTAGATCTGTCTAAGCACTTTTATATGTGAGAACTGGGTATAAAGATTTAATAGAAAGCTCAACAACAATATCTAAACATTGAATATGCTGGTCTGTAAATGTGATATTTAAAAATTCGACTTGTCTAAATGGTATGGAATCGGAACCTTTTCCAATTACGAGAGGAGTCAGACAGAGAGATAGCTTAAGCCCCCTTCTATTAATAAATCTAATGGACAAAATCCACAAAATATATAAACGCAGAACTGCATGGACAAAAATTGGGAAATGGAACATGAGAAATGTCCTCATACAAAGCCACTAATATGCGGATGACATAGTCCTAATAGCCGATACCAAGACCTAACTACAACAAGCTCTGGTAGAATGGGAAGAAGAGTTGCTCAGGAATGGGATTAATTAATTAACCTCCGAGAGTAAAATGCTGGTTATGGCGAGAGAAGATCAAGAAGATGCCCAACTGAATATCAAAGGCGAGACACTTGAGGTAGTGAAGGAATATACCTACTCAGGAGTCGTAATTAGTAGCTCGGGTAGGATAGATGCAGAAATATCAAACAAAATATGTAAAGCAAATCAAGTGGATTACAAGACTACTAATAGCATGATCGGCCACCGCGAAGTAGTCAAGAAGACCAAAATGCATACATATAAATCTGTTTACCCACCTGCACTCACCTACGGCGGAGAAAGTTGGACAATGGAAGAATGACAGGCATTCTAGTCGCATGACGGTATCAGAAATGAGGTTCTTTCGCAGATCTGTTGGGAAAACCAGAAGAAAGCATATCAGAAACGAAAGCATTAGAGGGTGACTAGAAGTCACAAAACTTAAAACCATTCTAGAAAGACGACAACTCCATTGGTTTGGACATGTCTGACGCATGAGCGAGTATATGAATCCAATAAAGGTATTAGAGACTCGATCTACAGGAAGGAGACCGCCCGAACGCCCCAGAATTACATACCAAGGGTATATCCAAAGAATTGGAAACAAAAGAGGCAGATCCCTCAATGAAATTAAGCGGCTAAGCAGAGACCGAGAAGAATGGTTACGCTGGATCGAGGCTCCTTGACGCTAGCTTATGGCACAGGAGGAAGATAAAGAAGATGAAGACTTGTTTAGATCATGGTAACCTAAGAAAGTTGTGAGTAGATTTGTATAGGTCCCATATTAATATCATAACATCATTTCTACAGAACTAAGTTTAATAAATCACCATGAGGATAGTGGAAAATACTACTATTAAAACCCATGAAGGTTATTGGGATGAACAAGTGTACGGTATAACCACTAGCTACTTCACCGAATTAAAATCACGAACTTTATTTAGGCTGCAGTGGAAGAGCGGTTGAGCTGGCCAAGGACTGCTTCAAGCGCCTACTGTTCAATGGAAGTATGAATATTTAAACTTATAGATGTAAAATATAAACCAAAGAATTTAAAATAAAATCACACAAAAGTTTCATATTGAATTTAAATGCTTATTACGGATAATGAGCAACCTTTATAATTAAGGCTTTGCTTATTTAATTAGTTATTTTACAGTAATTTATCAATGGAATAAAGCTAAATATACCAACAAAATAATTCTGTATTATGCCATTAAAGTTTAATATTATGAAACTTTAACTTCATGTATTTTTCCTTGCCTGACGACACCTAAAATGACAAAAAGCTGGGTTATAAATGTTTCACATTTGTTTCTTCACCTCCAAGGTTTTCTGCTTATTTCCAAATAGAAGTAAAAATATTTAGAGGGTAATGAGTATTTCAAACTGAACAAACTTTATTAACAAAATATCAAGTAATATACAGTCATTAAATTACATAGTTACACACATTCCTGTTGGCACTAAATCATAAATATTATATAATTTTATATATTTATTATATATTTTATTTACAAACATTGAACAGTTATCAGCTTTACTTCTTCTTATCATAATAATTATTATTTTTTTTAAATATGGGCTTTAAATTACATCAACAATTATATAACGAATCGCGAAGATCGCACCAGCAAAGCAGTCACGTTAAGAGGTAACATACCAATATTATCTTATACATACACAATATAAATATTTTTTTTTTAATTTTATTTATTGACCAAGTTCAATCGCCTCGTATACAATTGTCAAGTTGTTGATGAAGCTCGAGGGAGCGAAGTCGAAACTTACAAGAGCCGGCTATGTATAACTAAATCGTACATGAAATGTAGGGAGAGGTATATGAGGATACACATAACATTACGAAACATCTGGTCGTGCCAAGAGCGAGTATTTACACAGAGAAGCTCAAAGATGTTTACACTATTTACACAATTTCGGGCCCAGAAGAGGCGGAGGACACGGTAGTTATGTCGCCAAGAGAGTGCAGGCGGTCACCAGCAAGATGGATGCGGCAGAACAGCTTCCGGAAGATTCGCTTTTCTTCAATTCGCTTCGAGATTTCTCTCCTCTCGAAGAAGCGGCCAGCTCTGGAACAATAAAGTATGACTAATTAGTAAAGATAATAAAAAGAGGAAACCTATTTATTAGAACGTAAAAATCAAAAGAACAAAGCCTTTCCAAAAGTCTCTAATATAATTTAAAAAACATAATGAGCCAACGTTTCGCATCCGTCCGTACACCAAAATAAAAATTTACAAAAACGATCACGATCAATTTAGAAAGCAAATCTCACGTCAATTCGAGGTCTCATATGATGTTCAAACAGACCATTAAAACTAAAATGATAGTGGAGCCACATCAGGTTGGCAGAAGAAGCAGGTATAGACCTAGGCTTCGTTGGCTGTTAGATGTGAAAGAAGACCTTCGGGTCGTTGGGTGTCGACAGATGGAAAAATACATCCGAAGACAGGTCTGTGTGGAGGAAGATTGCTGAGAAGACAGGTCTGTGTGGAGGAAGATTGCTGAGAAGACAGGTCTGCGTGGAGGAAGATTGCTGAGAAGACAGGTCTGTGTGGAGGAAGATTGCTGAGAAGACAGGTCTGTGTGGCGGAAGATTGCTGAGAAGACAGGTCTGTGTGGAGGAAGATTGCTGAGAAGACAGGTCTGTGTGGAGGAAGATTGCTGAGAAGACAGGTCTGTGTGGAGGAAGATTGCTGAGAAGACAGGTCTGTGTGGAGGAAGATTGCTGAGAAGACAGGTCTGTGTGGCGGAAGATTGCTGAGAAGACAGGTCTGTGTGGAGGAAGATTGCTGAGAAGACAGGTCTGTGTGGAGGAAGATTGCTGAGAAGACAGGTCTGTGTGGAGGAAGATTGCTGAGAAGACAGGTCTGTGTGGAGGAAGATTGCTGAGAAGACAGGTCTGTGTGGAGGAAGATTGCTGAGAAGACAGATCTGTGTGGCGGAAGATTGCTGAGAAGACAGGTCTGTGTGGCGGAAGATTGCTGAGAAGACAGTTCTGTGTGGAGGAAGATTGCTGAGAAGACAGGTCTGTGTGGAGGAAGATTGCTGAGAAGACAAGTCTGTGTGGAGGAAGATTGCTGAGAAGACAGGTCTGTGTGGAGGAAGATTGCTGAGAAGACAGGTCTGTGTGGAGGAAGATTGCTGAGAAGACAGGTCTGTGTGGCGGAAGATTGCTGAGAAGACAGGTCTGTGTGGAGGAAGATTGCTGAGAAGACAGGTCTGTGTGGAGGAAGATTGCTGAGAAGACAGATCTGTGTGGAGGAAGATTGCTGAGAAGACAGGTCTGTGTGGCGGAAGATTGCTGAGAAGACAGGTCTGTGTGGAGGAAGATTGCTGAGAAGACAGGTCTGTGTGGAGGAAGATTGCTGAGAAGACAGGTCTGTGTGGAGGAAGATTGCTGGGAAGACAGGTCTGTGTGGAGGAAGATTGCTGAGAAGACAGATCTGTGTGGAGGAAGATTGCTGAGAAGACAGGTCTGTGTGGAGGAAGATTGCTGAGAAGACAGGTCTGTGTGGCGGAAGATTGCTGAGAAGACAGGTCTGTGTGGAGGAAGATTGCTGAGAAGACAGGTCTGTGTGGAGGAAGATTGCTGAGAAGACAGGTCTGTGTGGAGGAAGATTGCTGAGAAGACAGGTCTGTGTGGAGGAAGATTGCTGAGAAGACAGGTCTGTGTGGCGGAAGATTGCTGAGAAGACAGGTCTGTGTGGAGGAAGATTGCTGAGAAGACAGGTCTGTGTGGAGGAAGATTGCTGAGAAGACAGGTCTGTGTGGAGGAAGATTGCTGAGAAGACAGGTCTGTGTGGAGGAAGATTGCTGAGAAGACAGGTCTGTGTGGAGGAAGATTGCTGAGAAGACAGATCTGTGTGGCGGAAGATTGCTGAGAAGACAGGTCTGTGTGGCGGAAGATTGCTGAGAAGACAGTTCTGTGTGGAGGAAGATTGCTGAGAAGACAGGTCTGTGTGGAGGAAGATTGCTGAGAAGACAAGTCTGTGTGGAGGAAGATTGCTGAGAAGACAGGTCTGTGTGGAGGAAGATTGCTGAGAAGACAGGTCTGTGTGGAGGAAGATTGCTGAGAAGACAGGTCTGTGTGGCGGAAGATTGCTGAGAAGACAGGTCTGTGTGGAGGAAGATTGCTGAGAAGACAGGTCTGTGTGGAGGAAGATTGCTGAGAAGACAGATCTGTGTGGAGGAAGATTGCTGAGAAGACAGGTCTGTGTGGCGGAAGATTGCTGAGAAGACAGGTCTGTGTGGAGGAAGATTGCTGAGAAGACAGGTCTGTGTGGAGGAAGATTGCTGAGAAGACAGGTCTGTGTGGAGGAAGATTGCTGGGAAGACAGGTCTGTGTGGAGGAAGATTGCTGAGAAGACAGGTCTGTGTGGCGGAAGATTGCTGAGAAGACAGGTCTGTGTGGAGGAAGATTGCTGAGAAGACAGGTCTGTGTGGAGGAAGATTGCTGAGAAGACAGGTCTGTGTGGCGGAAGATTGCTGAGAAGACAGGTCTGTGTGGAGGAAGATTGCTGAGAAGACAGGTCTGTGTGGAGGAAGATTGCTGAGAAGACAGGTCTGTGTGGAGGAAGATTGCTGAGAAGACAGGTCTGTGTGGAGGAAGATTGCTGAGAAGACAGGTCTGTGTGGTGTGGCGTTTATTCCCTTTAGAGATAATTTCTACATCGATTAAAAAAAAATACATCAAATAGAGACACATCCAAATACGCACCACAGCCACATCGTGAAAATGACAAGTATTCCCCACTCCAGTTAAGATCCACTCCACAACACGTTTCACAACTAATTAAATAAAAGTAGTGTAAACAAAATTAAGATAACCATGCAAATAGCCAACTTCCGAATCGGATAAGGCACAGGGAAAAGAAGAATTCTCTTTTAGTAACCGAAACTTCTAACATGTACTAATTAGCTAACTAGTTACTAATGTAAATAGTGCCAAGAGGATACAGCTTCGTAGGTGCTTTTTGTACCCTCTTAGTAAATATATGAAAATGTATCCGTCACGTACCAAGTCTATATTATTTGAAACTTACAGATAGCTTGTTGACTATACCTCTGTCAACTTCCTGTGACCTCCACTAAACAATTCTTATAAGAAAGTTCATGTATTTCAGGAAAATTAGTAATGGATAGAGCAATATGGGAGTAATAGAGATAGAGTAATGTACAGTTAACCAAGTAGTGCTTATTAATACCCCACTGATTCCTGTAGAGCATATCCGATACTAATCAAAACATTTTGATAAAAAATTAACTTGAAATCCTCATACTAGACTGAAATGGCAGGAAACTGCTCATCGTTTTAGGCTACTTCAACACTTAGTAGACAAACGCTCTAAGCTCTCACCTAGTTAAAAAAATACTCCTTTACCTGTCTCTTATAAGACATATTAAAGGACTAGAGGTTTGGGGTGACATTAAGCCATCGAACTCTTCAACAACCCAAAATCCTTCGTAAAATCATCAATGCCTCTTACTTTGTTACGAATTAAGTCCATCCATAGTGACCTTAATGTTGCTTCCTGATTTGGCCCGAGCCCGATATGACAAAATTGATTTCCACTCGAACCCACTAGTTTCAAATCTACCAACCTCTTAGATTTCTGATAGTACTCTGTACGCCTGAAAAGAAGATGACCTCTTGACACTTTTAGTTAAATATGTTATTTGAGCACTACCAGTGGCAAGGCCTTAGCCAAGGAGAGGTTAGGGGGTCAATCCCTCCTCCCCCCCGAAATCCCGAAATTTAGTAAGTATTAAAAATTAATACTAGTTTAAAAAAGTGCAAACTAAATTAAAAACAACACACACAACAGAGGATCCTGCACATTTTACATCATTTTGCATTGCGACAAGCATACTTATATTTATATTTGCTTGAAAATGTCCTACAACAACTTTACAATAATTAACAATCGTAACGAAAATCAAGAATTGAAGTATTGTTGTTGTTGCGTATTGCATTTAAATCATTCATCATCCAATAATAGTTTATATGGACAAATTTATCCAAATTTTAAAAATTATCATGAATAATGGTATTGAATTCCTCGATCCTGACCTGACCCTCCGAAATGTTTTTCTTGCTACGGACTTGACCAGTGGATAGTTTCTCTACTTGCCTTTATATCATGCCGTTATGAATCATTCAATCTATTCACTTATTAATGTATTAAATTGGTCAGTGGGTGCAGTAAATAATTACACCAAATAAGCAAAACTTTTATCGTTCCAACGTTTCGGCCTTCGATTTGGGCCTTCTTCAGGGCTACTATAGGGGAAGGGGTGGTGACGAATCTGAACTATATAGAATTTCAACTTTGAACTTCAACAGTTGAAATTCTATTAAGTTCATACTCACATGATACCCCAACCCCGGCAGCCCTGGAGGTGGTCTAGATTTTAGGCCGAAACATTGGCAAAAAAAAATCAGTTTTGCTTATTTTGTGTAATCATTGACTGTGCCCTCTGACCAATTCAATACATTCGACAATTTTTCACTTAAATATTCACTTGTTAGATTATTATAATAGAGTTGGAAATTTCAATAAATATATTTTTTTTAAATGCCTGTAATGTAAAAATAACAGTAGATGCCAATGTAAGAAAATGTACTTTCATCTATCATTCAATCTATCTAACAGCATTAAACAAATTAATTTCAGCAATAAATCTCACTGCGGTAGTAATTCATTGCCGATTTTGTGAGTAATTACTTTGACGTCACTTTAAAGTTCCGTTATACAAGGTTACAAATGCATAACTACTTGTATAAAACTGTAAGCCGGGAATTGGTAGTTGTTCCAACTATAAATTCGGCTAGGTAAGAGAGGGGGGAGGGGGGGTAGTAATAAAGTGGTGTAATGAGACAGAGGCGGGAGTGGACATAAAGAGGGGCAATTAAAGAGAAATGTTGTTTAGAAGGGACACCAGAGGATTGGTCCAACTAATTCCCCCACCAGGCCTTTGTCCCTTCCTAATCCTCCCACCAGTTAGTGGGATTTACGCCCACATGGAGCCCTATCTTATCGATAAATAGGCCCTTCCTCTGCCCTTGCACTTAGTCAACTTCTAATGGCGAGGTGTAGTCTCAACTGCCCCTAAGTCAATTCTTAGACCACAACGAGTGCTGAATCCCTAGTGCGTTTACATCCGTAACATCTTGATGTATATAGAATAGAATGGAAAAATAATTTTATTCTGGGACCAGATCCCTTAAGAATAACAGACGTGAAAAAAATTTAATCAAAATATATCTGGCCAAAGGGCTACATTATTAGAATAATACAATATTTACATAATAACATGAAAACAAATATAATCTAAAAAGTATCTCATAGAGAATAAGAAAATGTAATAATAGCATACAAATTTAAAATAAAAAGATATAGGCTAATATAAAAATAAATAAGTAATGAAGAGCATGTGATAATTTAAAAAAATAATATCCTTATGGGTGAGGAATATTTACAGTAATTCCTCAATGGATTATGTTGAATATAGCTATTGATTTTTATTGATTAGAGGAACTTTATTGATTAGAACATCTGTTTGGGAATTTTGGAGATGTAAGAAAAGATTGGATTTGAATGTGGATAAAGAAAACGCATGACGGATATCGAGTGAGAGTGAGTTCCAAATAGGGGTAGAACTTGAGAGAAAGGAACGCTCAAAAGTGTTGGTTCTATATGAACGGATATAAAGTTCGGAAGGGCGAGAACTTGTGCCCTGGGATTGGATAGAGGATTTGAATTTTGGGAAACTATAGATGTAAGATGGATGTTGTGAGTTGATGGCTTGGAAAGAATCTAGGAAAGAGAGTCTACGTATAGAAGGGAAGAGCCACTTTAACTCATCGTAAAGGTGGGGCACGAGACTTCCTCGAGGCGTCGAAGACAAATCAAAGCAGTTCATTATTCCCCTCAAGCTTGTTCCAGAGGCCACCAAATATATTATACATTAATTACATAATTTAAATACATGAGGCTTTCAGAATTAAAAGCCAATAACTTCTATTGATTTACTTGATTTACACATTTTTGTTCGATTAGTCAAACCTTATTGCTCCCGTGACTTTAAGTTCAGAACCGTCCTAATAAACAACACAAAAACAGAAGCAGTAGCAAAGAGAGATGCGTTCAAAAGTATAGTGTTAACCTTGGGATTACAGGGTACAAGCAATAAGAGAACAGGCACGAAGTGGTAGGATGAAAGAAAAAAGAGACATAATGAAAGGATGAGAGAATAGTGGAGGAAAATAAAACAAAAAAGAGAAGGAACTGAAATTGGCATGTGGTCCAAAAAGAAGTCCTCAAAGTGTCTTGTCAAATAATTTGACTAAATGGCGAAAAATTCTAATTTTGAATTTTTCGCTTAATCCGTTTTCGATCCAGAATGTCAGACATATTTTAATATGAAACATAGTTCATCAGTTCATGAACGAATCATAATCAGTACTGTTCATTTAAATGAATCTTCACTGGAAGATAAACCGAACCATCAATATAATCGACCGAGTTAGTTTGTTTGTTCATTTAACGTCACTTTATGCTGCTATGGCTAATGGGACGATGCTACAGTGGGAGCTCTAAATTTTGCCTATCCAGGTTTAAGTAGGATAGGGATTTTTAACGACCCCGTTTAACGTCCCTTCCGAAGGATGGCGTCATTAAGGATTAAGGATTTTTTACTCCCTTAAAAAAATCCTAGGGCCACCTGCCGGGCTACGAACCCGCGATCTTGGGTTTAGTAGTCTGTTACGCTAACCACTAGACCACAGGTGATCTTCTAATCGACCGAGTTATGGCTGTGCTTAAATTCTCTGTTCAGATATTTAAGGTTCGATAGTCTTATAGACTTTATAAATTACTGTACTTATTGCCCTTCATTGATATCAGTTGTACTTATTTTTTTCATGCATGACAAGTTTAACTTAACCCAATTACTAAATTATTGGTAGAATCATAGTTGACTAAATAAATAAAGTGTTTATGGGTATGAGTGTTTATGAATTGGCACATCGATAAGGTATTACTATTTTCAAAACAATTTTTATATATTTGAATTAAAATAAAATACATAGAATGCACCTTCATTCCAAATTGTTAGAAAATACAAAATTATCATAAAACAATTCCATTTGTCCTATCTAGGTCTAATGATTCGGATTTCAATGGGTTTCGGTTGAGAGGTGTTCGTTGGAGTCACTAAACACTTTATTTGGGTAATTAAATAATTATAAAATAAGATATTAAAACATTACGAAATAAAATACGTTAAATTATGTAACGATATAAAAATATTGAAAAGATTAATTCTTATCCTCTATTCCACAACACGTAAATAATATACGAAATAACCAATGTAACACTCTATCCGAGTGAGGATTTTTACATTTCCACACAAAGCCTCACCGGCATAAAATATTGTCTGAAAAGTTTTCAGTTTTTCAACTGAAGTGGGAGAGAATATTTTTCTGAAATAAGTGTATTCAGTAATGAGGTGGGTTGAGGGTGAATAATTTTCCATAATATCCGGTTAGATCTGGCAGAGGTTGAATGCGGGCATACAAGAGGACTTAGTGGGGGAAGTAAACTTCCCCATCGGCAGGGAAATAAAAATGATTTAGACCTTTCTCTCGGCCAATCAGAGGGCGCCGTGAATCTAATGCAGCCCTTTGAATCAATGGAAGTATTCTCCGAGAAGAACCTCAAGGGCATTAACTGACCTCTAAGGTAGAAAGACAGAGAGAAATCTCTAGAGGTACTCGTAGTTAGTGAGAGAGTGTGAGTTTGTGTGTGTGTGTGTTACTCCTGTTACTATCATAGTTTTGTTCACAAGAAGTTTACCTGCTACCTGTATATTACCTAATAATATTTCGATCAGAAAACAAATATAGGTTTCAGCTCAAATATCATCTACAAACGTATCTTTTGTATTGTCAATTACGCTCATACCACGAGCTGGTTTACAAATGTAAATACGTATTTATCTAGTTTTGTTCTAAAGGTTTCTCCAGATTGAGGCTTCCTTGAACAAAAATTTTCCTTGAATTAATTTTTCCATTTTGTTCTAACCCTGAGAACATAGTCGTGCGTACTTTCCTTAACTCCTTCCATCCATCTTTTTCTCGGCCTTCCTCGCCGTTTCCTCTCTTCAGCACTCCTAATGATAATTAAATTGGGCAATATTTCTTCATTCATTCTTCTGAGATGACCATACTCCAATATTTTTTATATTATATAGTTTTTCAAATATTTTTTTATCTATATCTTATAGGACGTTTTGTTGAGTTTGGGCACGTTCTCTAATTTCGGCATTAGTACTATTTAGTCTGGATGCCCTGGCAGCTCACCTTCAATAGTCCATCTCAATAGCAAGCAGCTTCTTTCCTAGAGCAACGCTCATCGTCCACGTCTCTGCTCCGTATAGCAATATGCTTTCAATTTTGGTCTTGTATACGAGCTTCTTGTTATTTTTTATTTTTCAACACGTTATTGCTCCAAAGGACCGAGTTAAGCGTACCTATAGCGTTGTGGATTGTAATTATCCTTTGTTTTATGTCATTTTCCAATGTTCTATTATTTTCCATTAGAGAGCCCAAATATTTAAAAGTATCTAATCTTTTTATGACATTGCCTTCAACATCAGCCATCATATTTCTCCTCCAGTTTTCGTAGCATGTGTTCTACATCGTCAATTGCCTGATCGTCAGCGAACAGTAGGTTATGGAGATGGCTGTAACCCATTCTTAATCCCATTTTTTAAAAGCCGTTCCAGTGTAGGTATTGAAAAGGGCGACATACAGCAGCCTTGCAGCAAGCCTTTACTAGTCGAAAATTCTGGTGACACATTCCTACCTGTTTTTATTTGACACTGGTTGGTGCTATCTTGATTAGATCAATAAGCGTCTGTTAATGGCATTCTTTTGAAGTTCTTCCCACAATTATATGTACTTTCAAAATGAATACGAAAGGTTCCGGTGGAACGGCTTGAAATAATGTCTAAATGGGTGTGTAAACCAGGTGGGTATGCGGTCGTGCTTCAACCCCTAATTATTTTTTTATTACTAATCGTTAAACAAGAGAGAATATCGTCAATTCTGATAACTATATTTTCTCACATCCTGAAGGAATCAATAGCTTCCATAACTTTACACAGTGTACTAAAAAAAAAAAATTGGTTCCCCGTTGAGGCGATAATCATGACACAGACATACGTAGCGTACAACAGACGTGGATCACTACCCAAGCCATACGATATTAACAATACAAAGGAAATAAATGGAAAAGTGAAGAGAGTAAAACTCAACATGATCAATTCAACAGCAAGCGGATAAAAGAGAATGGAAGGTGTGAAGTTCCTACACCATCCGCTGACAGTCAACAACACCTCCGGATTCAACGACATGGCAACGGTTGGATTATTTCATGCTCATCATTTTTGGGCATAGAGACAAGATTCAACTTTGTTTTTATTAGTGTGTGGCTTGATAGACCGTAAATGCCAGTCGCAAAAAAAAAAAATGAGTGGATATCTTCCTGTAACAATTAAATATTAAAAAACAAAACAATTTAATTTAAAAAAAAAAGAAAGAAAAAAAACGGATATGGAATTTTTTTTTTACGGGTGATGGGAAGACAAACCCTTCAATATAATGAGAAGAAAATGGTGGGAGTGCACTTGAAAACATAATTAGTTTAATAGTGAAACTATTTATTAGAATTCAACGTGTTGACCAACACTTAAGGTCACCTTTAAAGCTCAATAATTTTTTTTTTCAACAATATAGAAAAACTAAAATAATTGGAAAAAACAACAAAATAATAAATAAAAATGATACAAAAAAAATATAAAATAAAAAATTATATATACAAATAGGATTTAAGTTAATAACAACGATGATAGAAACAACATATAGGCAAAACAATAGAAAAATCTAATAATTAGTATAT
Source organism: Arma custos (assembly GCA_037127475.1). Lineage (NCBI taxonomy): Eukaryota > Metazoa > Arthropoda > Insecta > Hemiptera > Pentatomidae > Arma > Arma custos. The sequence continues at coordinate 35,982,615 of CM073765.1, forward strand.
TATAAATTGTTAAAATGATTACGAATGCAATATCTTGTCATTTTTCTACACAAAACAAATTAATGATGACTCGAATTCTAAGCGTTTACCAGTTTACTCGCATTTTCTATTGCAAAAATTAAAACATTGTAATAAATAAATTAATACATGTTTGCATAAACAATAATACTAAAAAAGAGGATTTATTCCTGGTACTGTCACGGTACTGAGGAAGGCAAGTTTTTTTTTTACTTGTTACTTGAAGGAAAAACCTCCAAAATTATTGTTTTGATGTAATTAAAATAATTATTTTTTATATTTTTGTGTGACAATTAAATATTTTAAATTAAAAAAATATTTTTTAAAATAATTACTTGCGTCGATATTAAAAAAAAAATCATAAAATACAAGTTACTTACCTCGGTACTGTGCTAGAAATACGTACTCTTCTTTTTATTAGTTGCTTGAAGGAAATTATTCTGATATATTTTTTTATAGTGATAAAATAATCAAGTGTGCGTTTTTGCGTGGAATAAGAAAAACCAAATCATAAAAAAAGAAGGATTCTTCACCTGTTATTGCACTACGATGATATATTTTTTGGTTAATTTAAAAAATGAATATATGTAATGAATAAAAATCCTTTCCTTCATTCTCAACAATACCTAGGGACTGGTTGATTTTAGCAAGTTTTGAATCGTTCAGGAAGGGCAAAAATCATTTCAAGGGCTTAGCTTAGGGCGGCTTTGCGGGGCGATACGTCCTAATCATCATAAGCCATAGGAAAAGCAACCACATTCTAACATATCTTCCGCTTCCAATACTCCATCTATTCGGTTAATCTTCGTTTAATTGCTGAGGTATGAACCATCTGTTTTAAAAGGTATGTCAATATCTCTTCTGTTTTTATTACAAATATATTTTATATTATGCCAGGTGAGTTGGCTCGAGATATTTTGCTCATTAAAATGACTTAAAAAAACAAACGGTAGACACGACTAAAAATCTCTATAAATCTCTATTTGAACCATAATTCTAAAATAAAAAACCTATAGCACTACAATCCATGAAGGGTCTTAGGATCAATACAAGGTAGAAACAGCACCGATGGTGAAGGGAGGTGATATGTTCGATATCTGTTATTTCTCGAAAGCCAGATATATGCATATACACACTTAATAGAGGCTGGATGAACCCCAAGAGGATCTATATAACGGGATATCTTTTTTATGCAAGATTTTTAACACCTTTAAAGAAAGAAAGTACGAACTTTTTTATATATGTCTGCTGGAAAGGCAATGATTAATTCCTTTATCCGGAATTTCGTTCATGCCTTAATTTAAATGCAGTCTGTTTTCCGATTAGCCATAGCAGCAAAAAGTGACGTTAAATGAAAAAATGCAGTTTGCCATTTTTCAAATGAATCACAGTACTGGCTCTCTCCATTCGTAAGGAATATTTCTTCGGGTCATTCAAATATCAACCCATCGACTCTCAACATACTTCATAAATCTACAGTCCCTTGTACTTCAAGATCGAGAAGGATGGTTCTGATGGATAGAACTCCCTCTACGCTGAATGGTGAAAGAATAAAGAAGAAGTCCTCTCAAGAAAAAGGATCATGCTTTTCTGACCTTTAAACTCGTTCCCATAGAACCTAAACATTGAAGCGTTCCTTTCCTGCCCACATTGTAAAACTGACTTCTCTAACATCAGCCACGCTTATTCCCTAACATCTCTTTAGTTCTCAAACTTACACCCTCTATCTCAAATCTAAACAGTTAAAATTAGCTCAATCCACTTAGAAGCAAGTAATAACCTATTGTTAATTTTCTTCCCTTAGAAATAACTTAATAAAAGCCTTAGTTAACCCGAAGGCTCGATGCCGATACCACCAATCTCTGCTTACAACTACCCAAACCCAAACCCACCATATGATTCTTAACACAATCCTCCCATCTACTCCTCCGTCAACCCCTCAGATGTTTCCTAGTCCGGTACAGCCCTCATTAACTTTTTATAAATCCGTTCGTTACTACGCCTAGCAACTTTACAAGCACATCTTAATCTTCGTGACGCTATCACTTGAATAACATAACCGGGTGCATGCTTATCAATTCCACTTTGTGTTTTCTCCTAAATTTTCCAGTGGTCGCATCCGTTTTGGGACCGAATATTCAAGAGGACCCTCAATTCTGGAGGAACACGTCTCTTCTCTTAATATTGTTTATTTATGTTATATGCGTTTTATTTTTTTCTTGCATTCAGGTTTTTATTTACATTTTAAGTAATTCTGTTGTTACCCTATAATTTTTGTTGATTATTTCAATGCAATGTAGCCTCTTGGCCAGATAATATTGTTTCCGCTACAAAATTACAACCCATGATGACGCCTATGATCTAGTAGTTAGCATAACAACAACTAAGCTACGCGGGTGCGTAGCCCGGCAGGTGGCCCTAGGATTTTTTAAAGAGTGTAAAACATCCTTGGCTATGCCGTTCTTCGGAAGGGAAGTTTATTGGGAGTTCCGAGCCTGTACGATATCAGGTACACGTTAATTGAATCTGAATAGGCAAAATTTATAGCCTATTTTTATAAAATGACGTTAAATTAACCAACAAAAGAATTACAACCCATGAAGTGTGTTGGGTTCAGCACATACTGGAGACTGCACTGCACCTTACATGGTAGGGGATCAAGCTTAATTTGCACAAATTAAGGGTACACACACTATAGGGGATGGTACATAATATACCGATTTAATAATTTATCTATACAACCGGATTCGTACCAGGGATTTTCAGCACAGTAACTCAACGCTCTACTGAGCTATCCCGTGCCTTTCAAAGGCGAAATAAGATAGCAGGAATACAATGCACACCTTTGTAAATAAACTAAAGATATAAAGGTTATACAAGACTATGAACGATTTTCATTTTAAATTTCCTGTTAGGTGGAAAAATTCGAACTGATAATATACTCTGATCAAAAATAATTTTAATTGTTCTCGACATGGTTTATCTTCACCACGATATTCCTGAAAGATTACCTGAGACGATGAGAGGATTGAATTACTGAGCTGAAATTTCCCCGGCTCGTGGAAAACCAAGCATTTTCCTTCTCCCACGCAACAGGGACATAATGAGGGAGTGTTCTCCTCAGATTAAAAAGGGATCGAGTCACGATTCGAGGATATAATTTACCTTCTTTGAAACGCCATTTATTTATTTTTATATTTGTTTTTATTAGAATATTGTCAATTAAATTCAAGATTTGAGATAATTTTTAAAATTATATTTCGGGTCGTTTCATATGAGATACACGTTTATATTACACTCACACAGATACACAGACTATTTACAATCATTTTTCAAATAGTTTTTTTTTCAAATGAAAATTGAGGCGTTCGAATGTAAAACATTGTAATTATGTTTACATATAGTAATAAGAATCTTAATTAAAAATTCACAATTTAAAATCCATTCTTTTGATCATTGTTTCGGATGACATAATTAAATTTAATGAACAATCTGGAAGTCTAATATTGGGTGACATATGAATGTCCGTTTTCAAAGGAAAGTGTACTTCGTAAAACAAGTGTTCAAAATCAGAGTTTTTATTTAAAACATTCACCCTCGTTTTTTACACAATGTTTCTAACATATTGTAAATTCTCAACCGCAGAACTTATATTACCATTTGTGTAATGAGAATCGTTTTTGGAAATTTTACAGTTAAGTCTTTATAATTTCTGAACAGATGGAAATCTGTTGGAGATAACTGAGGCGATCAAGGTGGGTGTAGTAGGAATTGATAACCCAGCTCGTTTAGTTTCCTGACTTTCTGTACTAAAAATGAGGTCTGGCATTGTGTAAGAGCATAGCTCCCTTTCGATTAACCAATGCTGTTGTATCGTATGTTTTCGTTGCATCATATCAATGCACAATATCCCTGCAGTACAATGTGGATGTTATAGTTTCACCAAATTCAGAGAAATGAATTATTTATGAATTAATCTGTGCCACCAGCTGAAAATTTCCCAAACCAACAGCAAATTTTTCATACACTACAATACTTTTCCCCAAATGAGTTGGTGAAGTTTCTTTCAGCTTGGCTGCCGAGTTTCTAGGTTTAAAATAAATAACAAATTGGACAAAGAACTCGTAATCCCATGGTCAATTGTATGGCATACAATACTAAAGGGCAGTGTGATTAGGATAATGGATTTGTATTAATAATATTTATGATAATAATAGTAGAAGGTTTAGGAAGCCTAAAGGCTATATATAAAAAAAATCAGTGCATGGTAGACACTGTACTGTTTCATGTACAACGGTCTGTAAGGAGGTGACGTCCTAGGTCACGCTCAGCCATCAGATTTTTCCCCCTTATTTTTATAATATTTGATAGAGGCTGAGTGAAACCCAGGTGGGTCAAAGATCCTATATGATCCATCTCCGGCTGCAAACAGACTAAATAAAGACTTGCCTCAGCGGGATTTGAACCAGGATTCCCGGGATGGCAACTCAGTGTTCTACCACTGAGCCACTCCGCTTCCCAAAGGCTATATGCATTGTATACTTTAATCATTTGAATTAATATTGTTTATCGTTAGATCGCAATGTGACATATCTTCTAAATAAAAATAATTCTATGTTCTGAACAAAACAAATAAAAAAGTAAATAATGCAACCTAAATTTATCTTAAAATTTTCTCTGAACTAATGAAATCTTTCGTTGGCCAATAAAATGTGTTTAAAATGTGTGTCTTTATATTTTACTTAATTATTTTAATTAATAAAACATAATTATTATGATTGTGTAGATGTTTCGTGACTATTTAATAAATATTAAAATTATTTTGTAACCGGTACAATTAATATTTTTGTTAATCAATTTATGTTATACTGAAATAATGTGTATTGAGTTTAGAAAGAGAAAATATTATTTATTAATGATGAAGAAGAGAATTTCAAACAAAATTATGAGTGATCCATATTTTTCAATAATAAAGAAATATTTTTCATTGATAATACGAGTATAAAATTTTCATGTAATAAACATTTATTTGACTATTAATTATAAAGGTTAATTAATAAAATTATTTACAACTAAGTGTGGGATCATTGAATTAATATTAATAATTAATAAGATTAAACCAAATAATTATAATTATTTATGTGTGTATTTCTGAGATGTAAACTCACCTCCCAGGATTTCTGCCTGGTTATTCTTCGATTTTGGGCCATCTATCTTTATCTCTGAAAGAAGAAAAAATACTGATATTTGCCACTAATAATGTTGTTAGTAATAATAAAAAAATACACGCACTATTAAAAAAGAACTACACACTTGCCCTGTCGTGTGTTCAATAATTCAGTAGGTTCGATATAAATCTATATATAAATATATATATATATATATATATATATATATATATATATATATATATATATATATAAAATAATATGTTATAAGATATTTCATTAAAGATTTTAATAACTATCATACCTAAAAAAGTTTTTTATTACTTGGTGTAACTTGGTTGGTTAAAAAATTACTTGAAGTTTGTCGAAAACGAGAAGAATATCAATTGAAAGTAATATGCATAAACATGCGATATAAAAATAATGGAAAATACTATATAGTAGGTAAATTCATTTTTTATAAGTAGATATTAAGTAGGCCTCTGGAATTACGAAAATTGATAAAGTTTGTAGTAAAGTTGCATCGTGAAATAATAGTACCTGTTTATTTATTTTTTGTTCTTATTTGTTTACATTTCTATTTTTTGCATATTTTTTTTTGTTTGGTGAATTTTGTATAGTGTGATCCCGGCAAATAAAAAAAAAAAAATTATTGGCGCTATGATCAATATGCTCAAGAAATAAACAAATATAAATAATAAAATATACGTTAAGGAGATAATGAAAAAATCCCTAACAAATAGTCTTAAGTCCAACAAAAACAAAAAACTTGATGTGATTTGAATTACGCTCTCTAACCAATTGAGCTACCAGGGGTTGCCTCCCCGTCAGGCAAATCCGTTCTCTTCAGTGATACTAACGTGTATATCCGTGTTCTCACAATTTTGCGATGTTTACATAATTATATTATTTATAATTTTTTGTTAATTGTTTTAATTTTTAAATATTTTTGTGACCTATTCTGTCTTGGAGATTTAGAGGCAAAATATTGACAGGTATTTTTGTTTCCTGTTTTTACTTAAGAGACAGAAAGTTATTGTAATTTTTCCACTTACGTTTTGAAAAGTATTTTTATGTCTCTTTTGAGTTTTTGATCTCAAGTAAAATAAAACCTAATTTACAATTAACCACGCATGCTGTTCAACTCATAAATATGTTCCAATGTTTCCCTTGACTGTTCCCTATATTGTAAAAAAAAAATATGCCTTAGGGGTTCCAGACATTCCACAGTGTCCATCATTCGCTGTCAGCAGGGTGAATAATGTATCTACTGCAACAGTGTTCGAATCCGGGATCTTTAGCACAGCAACACTGAACTACAACTCTCTGGAATCATTAAGCAGAAATAAATAACGAAGGAAGAAGGAGCTAAGAGGCTGGGAGAGAAACAATTACTCCGACCCCCGCAGAGACAACTAGACAAGATTAAACAAGAAAGATTGAGGATCTGGTGAACATCAGGAATGTGGATATCCCCAAGCTAATTCAAGTTGGAGCAACGGTTCCAGTCTCACAGCCTCTTAGCGTCACTGGTTAGTAATAAATTGTTCTTAAAAGCGCTGTTAACATTGTTTTTGTACAGGATATTCTCTTTAACAGGTTTTAATCCTTCCGTCTTATAAATTGGTTACAAGACGACCCATTACAATTATGCACAGCATTCACGGACAAAATTATGATTACCGTTTTGTTAAGTGAAAGCTGGATCGAATGCAACAGCATATTGAACAATAATCATAAAAAAACCTGCGCTAAAATAACCCCTGAATGGTCTTGGGTTCTCTACGCGGTAGAGACTGTACTGTTTCTCGGAAAAAAGTTGTGCAGGGAGGTGATTTTTTCCGCGATCATGCTCATCAGGTTTTTCCCCACATTTTCGTTACCTACTTAGTGAGCTACAGGGTAGTCCCCAAGATCCTACAGGATCCATCACCGAGTGCTAACCGACTAAATAAATTATCTGCATAAATTTCGACACGGCAACTCATCGCTTTCACCTTATAGAGGCTAACTGTACCTCAAGAAGGGTTTGCAGATCGCACAGGGCAGTTGACATATTAAATCGGACATCTTTGTACTGTGGGATTAGAACACGAGATCTTCGTTGCGCAGCTGTCCACACAGATCTACGCCCATCTGCATACCGAGTTACAGTTCCATTCTGGTGTAAAGATAGGCTTATACAAAATCTAAAAATCCTGCGATAATAAACAAGACATCTTTCGAATACGGATACCTACCTGGTTTGTAGATTCACTTAATGCTACTTTAGCTAATCGAACTATGTTGCAACCGTAGTCCTAAAATTCGCCTATACAGGTATAATTAGGATGGGTGTATTTAACGAGTACCTGACGTACAGGTTAAGGAACCCTATTTTATGTCCCTTCCTAAGGATGGCAGGAACAAGAATCATTTACTCCCTTTTAAAAATCCTAAGGCCACCGTTGGGTTGTAGACCCCCGATCTTGGACATGGAAGGTCGTTATGCTAACCACTACACCAAATGTGACCCTGTTTCTTAAAAGGTAATTAACCGTTTTACTCGTGAATGATAATTGATCAAAGTTATTATTTGTTATTTATGATTATTTGGTAATTACTTCTTTATTTTTGCTCTTGTCGGTGAGTAGGGAAAATGGGAGGGAATTCTCCCTTCGGCGAATACGCCGCAATAACAAATTGTTGCTGCTTCAATCTCTCTCTTACAGTTAAGGGCCTCACTAGTGGATGTTATTCACCGACTCAATTCAACTGATACTTCAACAACAATAATATAAAGAAATAGCCTCAAAAATAATAATATAAAGAAATAGCCTCGTTACGTGCTTCTATGATATGTGGCTTGGCTGACTAAATATTGTCAGAAATTCAATCATTTTTTCACAATAATTAATTAATTATCATAACTAATACAATTAAATAGAAATAAAATAAAAATTTAAGTGCTGTAACAGGGTAACAATGGGTAGTCCGAAGCGAAAGTAGGAGGATTGCCAGACAATCTTAATGGATCCGGGACTGGAAGGTTGTCCATGGATGGAAGTATATGAGCAGGGGTTGGTGGTGGAATTTGACTACACGGTCGAAGCCAGAAGAAATATTGTCTTTTACTTATTTATTTATTTGTTTTAATTACATATTTATTGTGGAGATATCGTTGGGCTCAGCGCCGATATAGATAAGATCTTGAATTTGAAATGGCGTTATTTGACGCGAATTTAACTACCCTACCACAGGCAACCTGCTCAATAAATTATTAAAATAACGTGCAGAATTAGCTACTAAAGTTGAATAATTGTAAACACCGACTGCTTACTGCTTACTGAATCCAATACTCCGACTGGAACTAGGGAAGAAAAGGTAAAGGATGTATCCTGTATCCTTTTTTTATTATGTATACTTTTTGCTTTATTCTTTATTTTATTATTCCTGGTATCCTTTATCCGACTTACCTCTAATGTATGAAAGCGGAATTAAGTGCTCCCGACCAAATGACTCTTCCACCTAAAGCATTCCATCCATCAGAAATATCTAACATCCCGCAAAGCTCCCGGAAAAGACCTCAACATGACCCAGATTTTAAAACTTTTTTCCAGAAAAACCGTATTATTCCTCACCCACGTGAAAATGTACTCCGTACGTAAATATGTATAAGTCGTAAAAGATAATAACAAAAATCATAAAAAGACGATGTGACGCAACAACCCGTGTAGAGTTTTGGGTTCAGTACGTGGTAGAGACTCTACTGTTTCTTGGACCACGGTTGTACATGGAGATTATTTCTCCTGAATCACGAATCTCCGCCAGATTCCCCCTCTTATTTTGGGTAACCCCGAGAGGTGCTAGACCCTATAGGGTACATCTCCTGACGGTGATGGATTAAATCAAAGTCTTCCAACTGCGTTATTTGAACCCAGGACCTTCAGCAGCTCAACTCAGAGCTCTACCACTGAGCCATTCCACTCCCCAACGAAAGCCATATAAAAAATACTCAGAATAATCATCGCTCTAACGTCATATTAGTGTTCCAGTCCATTCCTCCTCTCAGGATATGCGAGGCCTTCCTCTTGGCCCTTTTCTCCCTATGCGGATCTCGTAAGTCTTCCTGGTGTTCACTCAAATTCCATCTTAAGGAAGTGTCCAAAGAACCCTAGTTCCTGCTCAATCAGGATAGTCTCAGCTGGTTTATTAAGTAAACTGCATCTTTATAAAGCACTCTCTCGGAATCCTGCTACGATGCTAATGAAAATAAACTGCACTGCATTCCAGGCTACTTCAACAGTTACTGGAGATTCGCCTCAAGCTGTTTGGAATTATAAGCTGAGTTACACTATTTCACTAAATCATCGAATTCGTTTCGTCTACGGTCATTAAATTCCAAAATCCTACTTAAGATTGATATTTTCTGGTATTTTGCTATTTTATTTGTTGCAAGTAAAATTGTTCATAATGTTATATTTAATGCTGATTCGAACTGGACAAGTTAAAGATACTTTCATCCTTTCCAACCCCATTAATATCTCACAATCCTCTGATAGGTCTGAAAAGAATATGAATGTGAATGAGACGTTCTCATTTAAATCTATCATTGGAAATTTACAAGTGGGTAGTTTCTCTACACTTCTTTTCATCGCGCCTCCTGATCATAATATTTACTCGTTTTTATTGCTTCCGATTAAATAAATAATATTAATACACTTTAAAAAATGGAGCCATAATCTTCAAGTAACATATTAATGCGACACGTTCGTAACTTCACCACGACTCTAGGCTACTGGACCAAACATACTTTCAACGGCTTTAATAGATAAACAAGATCGAAACTTCAAAGCAGGACGAGATTTGCTTTAGGGGACTTAGCAGCGAATTTCACGAAACAATATTACAATTTAATGAGGGGCCGTTCGTTAAAGTACGGTAAAGTCTCATTACTGAGACAAGGCCCCAGGTCATAGAAGCAAGTTTCTTTGGGACTTCGCCCAAGAACAAGTTCTAATAAAGTTAGATTTGCTTTAGAACCTCCTGTCAATTTTCGATTATTCACTGGCTCACTGGTAAAGGCAATTTACAACAGTGAATGAGGTGCTATAACGAGGAACATCTACTTCTTACTCGTATTATTTTATTTTTCATTTGCGCCTGGGCAAATTTGATCTAAATGAGTATTATTTCATTTTTATGTGCAGGAACATCGTGTTTCGTTAATTTGTGTACAGATATCTTCAAATTAGTCATAAACAATTCTGATGAAAAATAATTCTTCGTCCACATTCATCAATCTCCTGGCTTTTAGTTTTAATAATCTTCCAATTATAATTATGTTATGGGATATGATGTCGTTTTTCTGATTGTTTCCACCATGTTATGAAATTTACATTATTCTTCCGGCAAAATCTTGAAGTGTAAGCTCTGCAAACATATTCCAGCAAAATATGTGTGAGATTTTACACGTCAATAACAGTGTCTTGCATTATTCATACGAAAAATAACAATAAAAAAAAATGTTGCACTACAACCCAGGAAAGATCTGGGGTTCAGTACATGGGAGTTTACTGTTTGTACGGTTGTGCAAGGAGATAATTTGTTGTAGATCACACAACAACCAGATTTTTCCTCAAAAGTAAATGACATCAAAATATCTCCTGTTTTTCATTATACAAATAAATTCTACAGTTTGCTTAGTAAATTTAATCTTAGTTCTGCTTTATGAAAAAAAAATATATATCGGTCGCTCATCAAGACATCCTATCTGAACAAACAAACCATAAGACTAAATAGCCAACGGCCATACCACGTTGAACACTCCTGCTCCCGTCAGATCACCGAAGTTAAGCAACGTCGGGCGTGGTTAGCACTTGGATGGGTGACCGCCTGGGAAAAACAGGCGGTAACCATCTGGGGAAAAACCGCGTGCTGTTGGCATCTAACTAAACAGTGCACTAAATAATAATACATAGCTGTCTGGATGGATGAATGAAAGAATCCAATGCCATATAAAAAAAAAAAAAAAAAAAGACTAAATACTCCTATAGATCCTACAATCGATCTGTAACTCATAAAAATACTGTACCACTATAACCTATGAAGTTTCTGGAATTCAGTACATGGTAGAGACTTTACTGTTTCTTGGACAGGGACGGTTGTGCAGGGAGGTGATTCGTCCTAGATCACGCTCTACAGAAATAATTTTCCGCCTTATTTTGGACGTCCAGGGGCTGGATAAACCCCAGAAGGGTCCTAATTCCAATAGGATCCACATACTACCTCTTATAGATCAAATAAAAGTCTTCCAGCGAGCGAGATCAAAACCAAGGTTCTTCTGCACAGCAATAAAGCTGTACTACTGAACCACTTCCCTCTCCATACAGTAACTAATATTGAGTCTAAATTCTCCTTAATTGAATAATTACTCTAACCATAGCATACGCAGTTTTCATCTGCATTACACTTCCATTATTTAATCAAGTTAGTATAATCCAACGAAATTTACCATTTACGGGGAGAACATTTATTTAATGCGAAAGACTATAAATTTCGCTTGTCAATGAAGATACTTCGAACGCGTGAGTCGATATTGGAAAATTTAGAGCTTGGGTATGGCCTACAGTGTGAGCAGTGCGAGGTCGTAAATAATAAAACGCCAGACAAAATTTTCGAATTAGTGACATTTATTTTATTTCGAACGCAATATCAGATGGTATCATAAATCTTTTATTAAAAAATATATTTTTTTATGATTATAAGTTTTTTTATTTTTTTTGTTAATTTTCTCTCTAAAACATCACTTCTTTGCTTGTGTTGAAGAAACAATTCTCTTTTGAAAGAAATAACAGTTGAAACAAATGTGGTATAAGGGGTCTTAATCGTTAGAAAAACATATAGTCTTTCTTCCTTTAAAAATAAATTAGTTTTATGCCTTTTCGTTTTAGGCATAAAACAGAAATTAAATTGCATATAGCTATAGTTATGTACATAATGATTGGAACACATGCAGCGTGTTCATTTTCACATTTATAGATGAATTGTATTATTGAGTATTAGTTTTTTTCGCTTCAAATTAATTCAAAACAAGTTCTAACATTTCACCGACTTCCATATTTATAGTCTTGAAAAAAACAATAATCGTTTTAGTATCACAAAAAAGAGTGCAATTATACAAAACTAATATATTGGAATATAGATGTTATGTTCATTGAAACGTTCATTTCTTGATGAAATAGTTACCAAAATATGCACATTTTTCCATTCTAAAGCTAGCGTTTAATAGGAGAATAATAATAAGTAAACAAATGGAAAATCAAAATTTGTTGTTAATCAACACGAAGCGAAAACCTGTGGAACTGATAGCTATTATTTTTCTAAATATTAACATATCCTCACGCTAGACTGAAACGACAAGAAACAGCTCGCCGTTTCAGGCTACTTCAACATTTACTAGACAAACGCTCTATGCCCGCGATTAACTCCAAAAGACTCATATACATGACAATCATTAGACCCACCTGAACGTAGGGAATAAAGCTTTGGGGCTCCACTAAGCCATCCAATTCCTCTCGTATTCAATCCTTACAATCCAAAACCCATCGTAAAATCCTCAATGCTCCTTACTTTGTTACTAACAAAGTAATCCATAAAGACATTAATGTCCCGCTAATCGGATTTGTCCCGAATCCGATATCAATCTATTTATTTCCACTCAAACCCACTAGTTTCAAAACCTAGCAACATCTTCAATTCCTGATAATCCTCCGAGACATCTGAAAAGAAGCTGGTCTCATGACCTTCTATGTTGAACTTTTTATTTGAGTACTACCACCGGGTTGTTTCTCTGCTTGCCTATATGTTGGGACATATATTTATCTTTCATTTTATTTACTGGATGTATTCTGTACACAATTGTAAATTTCAATAAATATATATTTTTTTAAATATTAGCATGACTTGAAGTCCATTATCGCAAATAGTGAGTTCAGAAGGTGGGTTTGCTATCCTAGATTCCCAATTTAGCATCGTCCGACTAACCATTGTTGAATGAAGTTACTTTAACTGAAATAAAGGAAATAAAACTAATTAACACTTAATCCGGTAATCATAAAATGTTGACCAATAAAGTGACATATTTTGAGCCATGAGATTTTCCTTGTAGTAAACCAACCAATAACCAAGATATGATTTATTGCAATAAACATTTTAATTTAGCGAAAAGTCAATTTTAATTTATTTCGTTTAACCTCACCTTATGCTGCTATGGTTAATCAGTCAATAATGCACTGGTATTCCAAAATTTTGCCCAGCCAGGTATAATCAGGATAGGCATCTTTAACGAGTAAATGACTCCGCACAACTTGGAGTAAGGTCATTTTAAGTCCCCTCCGTAGGACGCCACAATTAAGTATTTTTTACTCCTTATAAAAGACCACTTTCCAATGTCCCATCCGGGTCCATTATAGTATTTGCGTATAACCTACTTCTTACCTGCATAATTAAATATATCTGGTGTGGATAGATCTCATGGATTTAGAGATCTATCCAGAGAGCGATATAGCGATAAGAAAATAGCGTCTATGGAGTTAAAAAATAATTGAACAGATGATTGTCTGAAGACGAGGATGGAGAAAGGTATTATATTTCTTAAATAAAATACATAGCTATGTTATTTTATGTGCTATAACTTGCCCCAACAGAACGCTAATTTGGAATTCGAATAGGCATTAAACGTTTAAGTGGAATTAGCGGAGGGTGGGGAAGTCCTAAGCTGAACACTCTGGTTAATTAATGAACAACTAATTTGTCAGGCCAAAACGGTAAATCTCACTTGTTAACAACTTTTACTCCGCGGGTTAGAGTCTTAATGGGTACTTGACTCGGGCTTAAGAAGTGCCAGTTCTAAACTCTTCACTTACAACCTGAACTCGTTAAAAAAAAAAAAAATCCAGGTATTTTTCACTCAGATTGATTACTAAAACTAAAAGATAAATGAAGGACAGGGATTCCAATATGTTTAAAAAAAAAATCTTTACCACTACAGTCTTAGGTTCAATACATGATTGAGACTATACAGTTTCTAGGACGATTGTGCAGGCGGGCGTTTGTCCGAGATTACACTCAGGGCCTGCACTCACTTTTGGATATCCACCTTAAAGAGCCTGTTCGAATACTAAGAGAGCCTGCAGATTAGTCATGGCTAGATGCTGGATTTTCCTGTATCTGAATACAAATTATATCTGTATCCGATACTTTTACTTGACATTTTTGTAGTTGAATACAGTTATCCCGACTCTTGCTCTTCTAATACGCTACACAGAAGCCTTTCTTGGGGCATTTTTATTATCATTTTTAAAGGAAAAAGAGTTATTCGCCGAAATAGTAACCTGCACAAGGCATCAAATGATTAAAATCATGTTTTTTATTGGTTAATTATTTTTTGAAAGCTATGGATTGACCAAAAAAAAGTAGTTATTAACCCTAACTCAAACTTTTGCTATTCGCGTTCCAAGACGCGTAGAATTTGGGTTATAATACAAAATTTGTCTGTCCGCCGCCGCACCCTAAACTCTTTAAAACGCTATAGCTATTATAATACTCGTCATATTCCGGTGCTGTTTTTTAATGTTGTGAAACTAATTATCTTCTTTAAAATGATGTAAAATTTCTTACTGTTGAAAGTAAAAAATTGGATAAAAAATGTATCAATTTCTTCGAACAATTTTTCTGCGTCTCTAGTGCTCTGCTCTAACCACTGAACTCCTAGGCTCGCATCAAGCCAGACCAATTCATTCTCTTCACTGATCCATCTCTTCACTCAGTATTCAACTATAGTCGGGACGACAAGAGAAGGTGCACGGGGAGTGGGGAGGCCTGAAGCTGTTCCTCCCCCCCTCCCCTAACCTGACTCCGCCTGGAGCCGACAATTGTACTACAGCTCTTACTCGCTTTTCATTCTTTATAGACCAGCAGCCAGGGCCCAAAGTAATGTATCATTTTAAGACAATTTGTATTACGAAGCATTGAAAATATCCACTGGATAGCTGGCCCGAGAGGGGTGGAGGGGAAGTGGGACTAGGGTGGGGGAAAGAGGGCGGAGCTCGTGGAGAGGCGTGGAGGGGGATGCTCCGTGCACCTTCTCTTATCGTCCCGACTATAGTCAGTATCCACTACTAGAGATAAGTGGGGTGAACTTGGTAGGACCTACCATCCCAAGTATTCAACTGAGTACCTGTACCCGGTACATTTCGACTGTATCCGATCCTACTACTTTCCAGTATCGGCTGCAAATTATCCGATGGATACAACCTCACCCATCTCTACTGCAGATCCCATAGGGTACAGGCACCTGATAGTAGGTTGAATATTTAATATTTCAAAGCCGTATTTGAACCCAAACCTTCAGCATAGGAATACAGCGCTCTTTGGAGCAGAAATATAGACGATATGTGCTACTTTAGGGAAAAAACTACTTGCTACTGAAATGGACTACTGGAGGAAAGTGGCCATAGTATCCAAGCCAGTCGAAAGGAATAATAGTGAAATAAAAGAGCGAATGCTACTCAAATAAAAAATCCTACATAATATGTAGAAAAAGATATTGGAAAGGTAAGATCATCTCAGAAGAATGAGAGGAGAATGATAGTCCAATTTGATTTTTAAATGAAATGCAAAAGGAAAGCGGAAGAAAGAAATGTTGGATAGAAGGAGTTAAGGAAAGTGTTCACAGCCATCGTCAACAAGACAGAAGGAAATGGAGAAAGGAAACAAAATTAATTTTCTAAATTAATTCAGCGGGAAGCGAACCAGGATGGCTGAGATGGTTAAAGCACAACCACGGGTTCGAATCCCGGTCCTGGTCATATCTTTTCTTTTCAAATAAAATATTTTAAAAAATTATATCATATAACAATAAAATAAATTAAAATTAATTTTAGGTTGCAGAAATCTAAATGTGAGGAAACCATCAACAAAAAAATAAAGAGAAGAAATAAACAAATATGTAAATGACGTACAATATCACTTGTTGATTGAATATTCATTTAATGCCACATTACATTTTCTCTTGTACAGTACCTGGCCATATTAATGTGACCACTAGATAGATTCTTTCTTGTTACATGTTTGCATTATATTTTTGTATGCGTAATGATGTAAATCGAGTTATATGGGTAAGTTAGTTATCTGATAATAATATGAAATTGAAAAATATAGTTTTGAAAATAAATCTTTATTTTTTTTTTTAATATTTTGTTGTGTCACCCTATTTACACCCATTTTAAATATTGATGAAAAAATCCTATCAAAATAGTTAAAATATATAATACAAATAATAAATCAATAATAAACGTACCGAATCCGATTTTTATTTAATGAAAAAGAGACAATAAAGCACAAAAATTTCACACAAATTATGCCCGCCGTCACTTGTAAAACAAAATATACTAAAACCAATGCTGCCATTACTAAAAAAAAATACTTAAAAAAACTTATAACAGTGTTGTCATTGCTTAAAACAGCACTTTATTAAGACACGCGAAAGTATATTTAAAAAAATTAGGAAAAAACATAAAGAAAATAATCTTTCTTGTTGGTCACATTAATATGGCCAAGGACTGTATGTTCTACTTAATATCATATTATGCTGTCTATGACTAATCGGACGATGCTACAGTGGGACTCCTAAATTTTGATTATCCAAATATAATTAGGATAAGTATTTTAACTGGTACCTGCCACGGTCATCTTATGTTCCCTCTGAAGAATAGCATTATCATCAATTTTATACTCCCTTTAGAGAATTCTAAGACCACCTGCAAACTGACTGCGGACAGCCAACTCCAGATCTAGGCCATAGCAGGTTATTGCGCTAACTCTGTTCACCCTCTGTATTGTGCAGAAATTAAAAATGTGACTTCATCTGGGTTAAATGTTTTTGTTGTTTATTTTATTAATAATTAATGAGTAGCTTGTGGTGTAATTACTCGCAGCCCGGCAGGGGACTAGGATTTTTAAAAGGTTGTAAAAAGGTTGTACGGCGTCCTTCAGAAGGGACGTGAAATGGGAGGTTAAAAGTGTACGAGATCCCTAACTTAATTATAACTGAATTTAGTGCTCACATTGTAGCATCTTATTTTAGCCACAGCAGCATAAGGAGAATTTAAATAAATAATTAACACTGCTACGGTATAATTATAAAATTGAATTTCACCATATAATTTCCGATTTAAAAATCATACCTACCATTACATAATCTGAGATAGATCAATTCAATTTATATAATAGCAGATAAATGATCACTTGGATGATGGTGGTTTGTAGAGAGGAGTTTGAAATTGAGTTAATAAATACAAGGAGTGAACAAGCACTTCTTGGAAAGGGAGAAGGATTAGATGATGAATTGAAGATGATATTGTACAAATTACTGGTTTCCACAATGTTTCAATTAGGGAATGGCGGAGAGCTTTACTCTGTTACTATCGTACCAGTCAGCTTACATTATTGAAAACAGGGGGGGGCTTAAGGGTGTATGTTTAATTATTCTAAACCAGTACTGCCATATACAACGTATACAATTATGTATAAACATATATAATATACTAGCTTTTGCCCGCGGCTTCGCTCGCATAGAATTTGGACTGCTACATAAAGTTTCGTGATAGTGTTATTTAAAAAAAATTAAATTAATAAATAATTTAATTTAATTTTTTTTAATTATAAGTTACTCGTACATCCAAAATTTCAGATGTCTAACTTCAAAACTGACAGATTCTATACAATCTTTGATTTCTTATTATATTAAGCGGGGAAACCCTTGGGGGTGGAATTATCCAAATTTCTTTCTTAAATTATACAAAGAACCTATCTGCAAATTTCAAGATGGTAAGTTCCTGATTTGCCTTTAATTATGTACTATAATGGATTATCCACAGAACAAAAAAACTGTCTGGGGCTAGTGACCCCGTGTTCCCCCTAACTCTGCCCTTGCTGTAGCCTATGTGTTATTCTGATGTATAACCTATATTATTGTAAAGTTTCATTCAAATTCGTTGAATAGTTTTTGCCTGAAAGAGAGACAAACATACAAACTTTCACATTTATAATATTAGTAGGACAAGATGCTAAGTTCTTGATTTGCCTTTAATTATGCACTATAATGGATTCTCCACAGTACCTAAAAAACTGTCTGGTGGCACGTGCCCCCGTGCCTCCCCCCTAAATCCGCCCTTGCTATAGCCTATGTGGTATTCTGATGTATAACCTTATATTACTGTAAAGTTTCATCCAAATCCGTCTAGTAGTTTTTGCGTGAAAGATAGACAAACATACAAACTTTCACATTTATAATATTAGTATGATATGACTGATTACACTGGTCCACAAAATTTAACTTTTAGTTTGCCTTTTCATTGAATACTATATTTTTATTCCGCTTTGAGGTTACTGACTCTGGTATCACCTTTCCATTGTCGAGATATCTTGGTCGAATCGCTCACCATCTTCGTCACTTATATCACCGCAGTTAGAGGGAAAAAATCAAGATGAGAATGAAGAAAATGAATTTTTAGGAACAAGTTGCAACCCAACTGCTGATACATTTGAAGGAGATTGTTCAAAAATTCAATATAATTTTCATTTGTCTCATTGCCCCAAAACCATGAACAACTGCTTTAAAAGATTCCCAGTTTTCCAAGAACTGTAAAACTGAATCAAAGTTTTGGTCCTTTTAGAATCTCTCTTACTTCAGGTCCGATAAAGATTCCTTTTTTTATTTTGGCGTCGCTTATACAGGGAAATTTACCTCGCAGATATTTGAATGCTGGTCCATCTTTGTTGAAAGGCTTCAGAACGTTTTTTATTAGTCCCAATTTAATATGTATTATTATTATTATGATTTGTGTATGACTCTTATTTGTTAGCATGCACTTCGGCCTAAAAAGGCACATTGTGCTCGAGTCCTAACTATCCCTAACCTTGGTCTAGACTTCTGAGAAATTTTAGATAGTCTCTGAATCTCAGTTCTTGTGTCCTCCAGGGCCAAGGTCAAATGTCCTCTTTCGACTTAGTGCTTTAGATTCAGGGGGTTTCGTCCTCCTCTGTGCACCATCTGCAGCGAGGTTCTTGTTCAATGCCCACGCGTTGCATATGCTTCCTGAGTTTACAATGCAATGGCTTCAACCATACTTTCGAGGTCGGTTCTAGACATGTGCGCGGCTTCTTTCTTGATTTTCTCAGAAAGATTGTCGTCGGGATTCTTTATAAAAAGTAATTTAATATGTAAAAGTGGTAGAATTTTTTGGGAATTCACTAAAGGAAGTGACGATTTGTCTCCAGGATTCAGGATTCTTAGTCTTGGATTCCAATGTTTTTTATGTACTATAAAGATCTAAACGTTGAGCTATTGAGCATATTTGGTTAATATGGGTCACCTTACCACATATTTAGCAAAAATTGTCTGCACAATTAACACATTTACAAGACATTTGAAATTATGAAAACTGTAGATTTATCACTAAAAATGTCCAAAAAAACTATGACAATAACTAACACAACATAAATAATAATAAAAAACACATTAATCGTTAGACAAACAAATAAGAAATAATAAAATTTCTCCCTGAGTATTCCCTAAATATTTGGAATTATCATCATTAGTGTGATAAATTTATCGCGATAACCACCATTATATTAAATATGGCAGAAATGAACAATAAGGGCTAACTACGTATTTTAACTTGTATATTTATCTTCAGCGAGTGAAATACTATCAATATAGTACATTTTCATGTAAAAGGCAAATTTGATTATCATAAGTTATCCATTGTATAAGACAGTAAAAAAAAAAAGAGTGTCAAGAGGACTGTAAATCAATTTCTGTTGTAAATACTTCCTTAAATTGTCACGGTCAATATTTTTAATCCATTCATCACGTATTTCTTCTTGGTTTCGACAGTGTCGTCAAATTCTTTCCGACCTTTCGCTAGTGATACAGAAAGCTTTCTACAGTCTTACATTAAGTTTATTTTGTACTTAATAGTGCTATTTCTAAGGCCTTAAGAGTAATGCGGAGAGGCAAACACATGGGCGAAGGAGATGTCAAGACAAAAACTCATCAAAACGTCTATGAAAGAATATTCAAAATTATTATTTTTTAAAGAGAAAAGATAGGCCCTCGGCCGGGATATGAACCCGGAACCTTTGTCTCACCGTGACATCGCTCTGCCAATTGAGCTATCCAAGGCCCCTGCCGGTCGAGGACAAACCTTTTCTCTCATAGATCCCAAAGCCCCAGTGCTCCCGCCATTTTTGCGATGAATACACTAGAACGAAGTTCTTTGAACATCAATTTTAATTTAGGATCTTATTGACTTACGTCATATTATTATTTATAATTCAGGGGTTATCATACCATAATCATATCATCGTCATATTATTATAATTTATAATTCAATATAATTATTATTTATATTCATTATTTATAATGCAGGGGCCTTGGATATCTCAATTGGCAGAGCGATGTCACGGTGAGACAAAGGTTCCGGGTTCAAATCCCGGTCGAGGGCCTATCTTTTCTCTTTAAAAAAGTAAGATATTCAAAATTGTTAGATCAGTTCAAATTTGACTGCATTAAATTTTCGTAAATAATATACAGTTCAAGCGACGATGTAAAAAACTACATAGTTAATTTTACTGTATTTTAACTTAATTAATCGACATTTTTATATATTTTTTCTACTATATTTAATTGGAATTCATATTGAAAGTATAAGACATTTTTTCCCAAAATTGATGTTAGGAGGCATTAATCCCCTTGGTCGTAAAAAAAAAATCAACACTGCTAATAAACTCTATGGAACTAATAATTTAACATTAATAATAGTAAGTAATTAAATTACGCGAAGTTGTGCATAAAAGATAACTCTATTTTAGCTCAAATCCTCCAAATTTCGAACAAAGCTTGCCAGCATAATAATTACTAATGATTTGCCATTATCTCTCCATCATTATTTAACAAGGATTGTGGATTTCGTCACTTTCGTTAGTAGCAGACCGCATCATTATAATATTTCAATCAGGCTTATGTCCGAAACCGATGTTCCTGTTCTGTACGTAATGAAGGCAATTTAAATTTGATGGAGAGTTCATCGTGGATAAAAATAAACATATAATAAAATTAAATATTAAATTAACTTGTCAAAGAATATAATAATTATACCAATTTCAAGCCTATAATAACAATTAGCTAGCAATAATTCACGGATTAAAAACAGGCAAGAGTGGAATATAAACATTTATAGATTTTTTATTATTCTACTATAGTGTTTAAATTCAATTTCAGATAATTAAATATATTTTGCAAACTATATATTGAAATGCTCAATTAAAAAAAATCCAATAAAAAAAAAAGAATATGCATCTTATAAAAAACATGAAGATTTGTTTTAAGTAGTAATATCCCTAGGATGATAATAGACGAGGTAATTTTATGACAATCGAAAGCTCGTTCCTTGGTAACAGCCTGAAGCCGAAAGTCCTAAGCAACGAGCTTGAGAACTATTTCATAAAATTATGAGGTGTTTGTCAATGTCCGAGGAATATTCGGCAGAAAAGTTTTTGACAAAAAAATTTATAACTCAACAAAACGAAACATTTATTAATTTATTAAAAGTACAGTTAGTGAAAGTAGAATTATTAAAATTTAACTTAGCATTAGATTAGTAAGTTAGTAGTTGTTAGTATTAGTAGCTGTTCTCTACTATAGAAGAAGATTTACTACCACGCATTACAGTACTTTTCTTGCAAAACGTTCCGCATTGTCTTCACCGTTGCTTCTTTAAATTCCGTCCCGTCTTTCTTTCTCATATTAACCGCTCAATTTTTAAGTTCCAACGCTAATTTTTCTAAGCTTTTATGTTCATTTAATTCATATTCTCGAAAGCAGTAAAATTCCCTAAATATATTTGTGACTGTAGGTTGTATTTCTGGGAATATTTTTTTGTTTAGCGCATTTATAATTTAAATATTCGCATTGCCAAAACGTGACATTCGAAAATTTATTTGGAATGTAGTTGTCAAATTCAACATGTGTTGTCAGAGTGATTGATAATTGCATTTAGTGTAATGTTGACATGATTGGGTGAAATAGTTTCATATGACACAAAATGACAAAATTTGATTGGATGTTAGAACTGCCAAAATAATTTCCCTAAAATAAACAGATGCTGAGATGACGGTCATTAAAGTTTTTTATTTTGACATAACGAATGATTTCATCTAAGTCGATTATATTTTTTATTTTATAAATTTACTGTACTTTCTTTATCTGCTTATTTAAAAATAAAGAAAACTTATCCTGAAATACAAAAATAGCTTTTCAACTAAAAGTAATTTTTAAAAAATACAGAAAAATCATCCTTGTTACCGTAAGACACATCTTACATTACATAAAAAAATCCGTATTTCAAACTCATAAAATATTATTTTAAATAAATATTTAGTCACAATTCACTGAGGGATTCAAATTCTATCTACCTATATATTAAAACAAATAACTACCACTACAACACAACAACCCATGAACTGTCTTGGGTTCAATAAAAGATAGGGGCTGTAATTAATTTACATAAATAATAATAATAACATAAAAACGAATATTAATACAATAAAAATAATGTAATAATTTAAAAAATATATTAAAAAGTTTGTTAAATAATTAAAGTTAAATTTAATACACTTACCGTAGAGCCTGAGCGTGCCTTCAGCTTTTCCGAGGGAGTTTGTCGAAACGCAGTTGTAAGTCCCAACATCCGATGGGTTGAACCTTTTGATGACTAGGATCATCTCCACTTGATAATTATTTCGGTTCTCACGGATTTCGTGCTTTGGCCTGTAAGTAAAATAAAATATAAGCCTAATGAACTACTATATATAAAAATTATAACTAGGTAATTAACAAAATTAGTAATTATAAAGGTAATTAAATTAAGAAGCATTCCATAAAATTAATGTTAATATTTAAATTTAAAATAATATAAATGTCAGAACAATAAAATGAATACATATAAATATTCTATTTGGCATTAAAATATAATTTAAATAAGTAGGAAATGCTAGGAATGTACAAAGACCACAAAATACTGTAGAAGACTAGAAATTATTAAGTAATGCTGAAAGAAATCAAGCTATATAAATTATATCGAGTATGTAGGAGAGTAGATTGACCAATAAGATTCTCAAATATTTGTGGAATAAGAAGACTTGTCTATGTTGGTTTAACGAAGTGAAAAAAATAGAGAGAAAAAACATAAAACAGAAGAAACAAATGACAGATCATTTAGGAAAGAGGTAATAATAATAGAAGGCTTTCAAAGTAGAACAATCATAAAAAGAAAGGTTGAGAGCATGGCCTGAGGATATCAGGAGGAAGCATAGTGAACGTATGAAGGAATATCGGAAGAAAAGAAATGAATGAGAATTAACTCAAAAATCGGCATGAAAAATTCATTTCAATGCAATTATAAAACTCTATACAAGTAAAGCCTCTAGTTTCTAAAATCCTCGAAATAACTAATCAGTCAACGTTTCTATAATTCAGTTACAATCAGTTCTTAAAAAAAAAACACACAAAAAAACGTGATTTTTAAGACAACTCATGAATGCAGATCAGACTGGAGGCGGATTGGAAAGGAAACTGCAAAGAAACAGAAAAAGCTAACAGAAAATGGAAAGAAGCCTGGATAGTATGGCGAAGAAGAAATTTACATTCCGGAATATAATTGTTCAGAAAGAACAAACATAGATTTACCAAAAAATTTATGAACATTTTTAAAAAAAAGAAGAATACAACAAAGTGAAATAAATAAATAGTAAAGGATTTGGAATATTTTAGTATTACATAGTCCACAGGCTAGGATGAAATGAATTTAGAAGCTGAGCGAAAAATCTAGAACTGTTTTAATATGAATAGAGACCAGAAATTGGTTGGACGAAGCTGGACAGAGGGTCAAAAGAAATGTGACAGTGAACGCATGAAAGAATATTGGTGACAGAGAAAACTCGACAGGAAGAAAGTAAAATAAAGTTGTAACATGATCCGAATTGGTAAATACGAAAGAAAAATAAATACAAAATTAGGTTCCGGATAATCCGGGTTTCGGATATGGCGATCAAGGATAAGCAATGTTCTTTTATAGGAAAAAATATATACCAATTCAATGAGGAAGTAATACTGAAATTGAGGACATCCTTCTTGTAGGTACCTTTTTAACTAGAGTAATGTTAACTGAACCTTATTTTAAATAAGTGCTATTTGATCCCTCGATTTCCTCCACTTCAATATTTTTGTGAACATTTATTGTTTTCCTGTTAACACTAAAAGAGCTAACAATTACAAAGGAAGAGTTAGTTTCAATTAATCAATTCGTATAAGCTCAGGGATAACAATTAATTACGGATTGTTGATTATAAATATTATAGTTACCGGTAAACGGGATTAAACAAATTGTTTGATAAAATAGTTTTGTAACAAGGAAGTTATGTATCCATGTTATATATGTTCAATATCTCAATAAATGTATATTTTCCCTTACAAGTCGTCTACCATTATATAACTGTATAAAAAAAATAAATAAATCGCTTCTGAGATGGGATCTGAACTATTTACTGTAAGCGAGGCGAACTCATTAACGATTCAGTTGATTCAGGTTAAGAGACTGAGTATTCCAAAAGGAATGTCAGTCATATATCCTACATCTTCTGCAACCGAAGCAATAAACAGTATAATATAAAATAATAAATGTTAATGTGATCTGGCAATAATTAGTGTTATATCTTCGTTACGATTAGTCCACTTTACAAAGGTAAAATAAAACATTACTGAAAATTGTGAAAAGTAACACAGTGAAAAATTATATAATATAAATAATGTAATAAGGCTTTAATAAAAATACAGCTGTGATATTTTCAAATTCGAAATCAGCATATCAACATTACTACTTACAATATATTTCTGAAAACATCAACTCGTGGATTCTTCATTTTGATATTTTTACAATTTAAAGCGATATTATAGAGGAATCCTCAGAAAATTAATATATAAATAAACTATAATCATGGGAGGCATATGAAGAATGAACAATAAAGATTATATATCACACATAATATGATTGCAAACATAATTGTTGGTAAACAAGTAAGATTGTATATATTTTTATATGATTATTTATAGTCGCAATATTTAAAATTGTTATAAAATTCTCTTTTACTGCCTAAGATTAGAATTTATTTAATTTACATCATCTTCCATATTGTTTTTAGAGTTATTTCGAACTGAATATGAACCTTGATGGACCTGTGGGAAGCGATCGTATAATGAAATGTTCGTCGAAAAATCCTATTTCGCTTGCAAGATTAATGGTCATATCCTCTGCAGGGCTTTATTTGCACAGTTTGAACTCAATATAGATTTGCGTCATTGCGTCAATCTGCATTTAATCCACGCTAGATTAATTTTTATCCCTCTCTGTCATACACATAAACACACCCATTCTCTCTCTCATCCCCCCCTCACTCTCACTCTCTCTCTCTCTCTCTCTCTCTCTCTCTCTCTCTCTCTCTCTCTCTCTCTCTCTCTCTCTCTCTCTCTCTCTCTCTCTCTCTCTCTCTCTCTCCCTCTCCAGTTTAGTGCTGAATAACTTTCTTTTATAGTCTACCGTTTATCATTTCTCTTCAGGAATATTCATATAAAGGTAAGTAATATTTTTAAATCTTTAAAATAATTTAAATTGGACTTTAAATCTTATGATTTTTATATTTTCGTGAAAAAAAAAAAACCATCATCCAGTCATCTAGTCTTCTTAAATTCTTTAAAAAGTTTCGACAACTATATGTCATTATCAATCATTTAAAACCATTCGTCTGCATCGTTACAATAATCTTACTAATATTATAAATGTGAAAGTTTGTATGTTTGTCTCTCTTTCACGCAAAAACTACTGAATGGAATCGGATGAAACTTTACAGTAATGTAGGCTATACATCAGAACAACACATAGGCTATAGGAAATAGGATGGCCCAAACTAGATACCTATCCTTCCATGACAAGCTCCATACACACTTGAATCCACTGGTCTCTCAACTTGCTTCCCATACTATTCCTTCCCCTACGAGGCGTTGAAAAGAAGATGGCATCGAGACCTTCTACTATATAACTTTATTGGAGTGCTACCGATGGGTAGTTTCTCCACAGTTTTTTTTTTTTTCATGTAATTTGTTCATATTAGCAAATTTACTTGTTTTAATATTATTACAGTAATAAATATCAATAAATTAATCTAAAAAAAAAATTGTTTTTCCAAAATACAAGTTATGGTGAGCTTTACTATACTAAAAGCAGATGCAATAATGGACAATGAGTAGATTTCTGTAATCATTTCATCAAGAAGTTAAAGTTTCATGTAACACTTCGAAATCTAGAAGATATATGTGTATTGTAACGTTGATTTCGAGATGAAATGATTACCGAAGTGTATACATTTCCCTTAGCTACATTATCTTTTCCTTTCTAAAGTTCATGATAGCTTGTATATTTGTGAAATATTAAAAATTAAACGAGTTATCAGTTAAAATATGATGTAACTCAACACGAATTGACAAACTGAGGATAATTACTAAAAAAGTCCCATTAGCTACCGTTACCGGTTTAAAATGACTTATTTTTAACATGAACCTTAATAATAAATTTTCCAGCGCTTTCTCTTCATTGTTTGAGAATTTCATTTGAATTGAAAGAGAGTTCATAAGGCCTGACGTTAATAGTTCATCTCAGGAAATAGTTTCTGCACAACGGCAAAAGGTAGATGGGCATTATAATTCGATTGGGATGACATCGGAGATAGTTTGAAGGTAGCGGAGTATTTCATTTAACCCCTGCAACGAGAGAGAAAAAATAATTGAAAACTAAGGGCGAAATGTTTCCCCATAGAGGCAATTCCTGTGATTAAGGTTGTTCTCAATTAAATCCTAGGATAAGTTTCACTAAACCGTCAGGTTGTTCTGAGTGGCCGAATCAGTATGTTTGGGACTTAAAGCACCTCTGCATGTATATATATATATATATATATATATATATATATATATATATATATATATATATATATATATATATTGGTAGGTATCGTACCGGCCGGCACCAGAAAAATAAATATGTGTTTGCACAAAGAGAAAATGGGCATTTTCAAAAAATAGGTGGCTCAGGTAGAGGTTTACAAAAAGAGGGGGACAATGACCAATTTCTATGTATAGTAGCGGGAGGTATTATAAAAATAAAAATGTTTTTGCACAAAGAGTAATGTATGGTTTGCGAGATGTAGGTCGGACAGGTAGAAGAGTCATACCCTCAAGGTCAAGGTTGGTGGAGAGATAAGAAAAGAGGGGGTCAAAGACTCTACTTCGAGGTAGACTCTCTGGCAGCCCGAGCAGGAAGGAGGACTCTCGGAGAATAGAACAAGAAGCAGCGAAGAAGCGGAAGATGGTGGCCGGCGGACGATGCGGGGCGCAGAGTATCCGGAGGTGGCAAGGCCGAAGACCTAATTATAGACCTAATCTACCCCTGTTTCACAGATAAGTGTTATTTAAGTTCTGTTATGTATTTTATGGCAATCCTCTATTACATCTGAATCATTAAGTGTACTCCTAAAGGACTATATATGTTGAATCATTAATCTCGTTTAAAATCGTATTAATAAAGTATATCTATTTTATATATTTTATTTGAAAAGAAAAGATATGACCAGGAGCGGGACTCGAACCCCACCTGTGCTTGGTAGTGCTTTAACCATTTGAGCCATCCTGGTTCGCTTCTCGGTCAGTCATATCCCTTCTTTTCACTGATCCTATATCTCCGTGTTCTCTCAATTTGCGATGTATACCATGGGAGAATGTTAATTGAGCATTACTTTATTTTTTTGATCTTGTTGACTTAAGTCATTGATTATTATTATAATTTATTTTATTGTTTTTGATATAAGTTTTTAAATATTTTATTTGAAAAGAAAAGATATGACTGATATAGGACCACCAAAGCACCACCAAGGACAGGTGGGAGACCCGTGTTCGAGTCCCGGTCCTGGTCATTTATTTTCTTTTCAAATAAAATATTTAAAAATTTATATCATATACCAATAAAATAAATTATTATCTCTATTTTAATTCATTTGTTGCTTACGTAACCCAGATGCACTACATATTTATGATTAATATATTGATGGTATAATTGACTAAATAAATTGGTAAACGCACAAAAGACCTCTGGAAAAGAATCCAATTAAGACTAAAGATAGAAATAATAGTTTGAGTAATTATCTTAAAGGATTAGTCTGGCATCCCACAATCAATTAGAATATTTAAAATATATTTAAGAACCAGCTTTAATGTGTGTTCTTTCTTTCCTAATTTTATCTTTTTTTCAATGTTTTGCGTCGTGAAGTTCTTAAGTTAAATATGTAGATACAAGTATATATTATTCAAGACTTTTTATATGAATTTTTTCTAATTATTTTTTTAGTGATATTTTTGTAAATAAAAAAAAGTTAAAGTGCCTGAGTATGCACTAAATGCAGCCTAGGTGGGAATAACAGAGCCCTAGAGTAGATATCAGTAACAACTCGCCCTACTATCGGAGAAGTCTTGAAATCAACCCTTGCTAATCTGATGCAGGGCTCAATGCCCCTGACAGGCGAGGACATGGACGACAATGTGCCTCCGATAAAAATCTAATTCCGGCTCTGCTGCCAATGCCAGTCGCAACAGATACACCTTTCGTTATGGGCCCACGCAACACCAGAGGATATTTTATCATTCTATCGACAATTTTTTTATGTAACGCCAAAGAAAAAAGAGCACGAAAATAAAAAAAATAATCTCAGACGGTTCACCCAGCCTCTATAACGTTGGTACCATTAATAGGGGGGAAAATACATGATCTCGGCCATACCGTGCACCGAGCAAATAATACTTTTTTGTTTGTTTATACATATTACATCTCTTTATGCTGCAGCGTTTAATCAGACGATTGCTAAGGTGGGAGTCCTAAATTTTGCCCATCTTGTTAATAAATTAGAAATAACAATTTAATTTTTTCATTTTAATTTGTCCATTTTAGGTATCTTCTGATGGACTTTTTTACCGGCATAACTATGAATCTTACTATCCCTTTAAAAAATCCTCAGGCTACCTGCAGGGTGGTAGACAGTGTAAATGGAATATTATGAATGTGCTATATATATATATATATATATATATATATATATATATATATATATATATATATATATATATATATTTATTCCAAAAAACATTTGGAATGCAATAGAAAAAAATACAAAAAGGAAAGCTTTAAGTCTCTATAATCCAGGAAACAACTAAATACCAAACGTTTCGCCAATAAAGCATCATTAGAACTTAAACAAAAAGACAAACCACTTCAAAAAAGATACTCTTCAAGATTTGGTGAGTGTTGAAACTTGTAAAGCTTGGATCTTTTCTATGGTGTATTTCGATTAGTGTAAATTAGGCTGAGAAGGTATTTTTTTTTTATTCTTTTATCATTATTATAGATTTACGATCGTATTATTGCTTATTAAATTTGAATTACAGTAATTTAGACCTTAAACATTTAATTTATTGTTAACAGCGTAATTCCTATATTTTTCTATCGTAATATTTTACTAAAAAAAAACAGTTAACAAGAAATTATTGACTAAGGTAATTAGCGAATTACCTTATCTTTTTCCCGTCATATTCAGAGCTCGAAATATCGGACGATACAAATCGCTGAAGAGAAGGTAATTGGCACTTCCGATATGTTGCACAATTGCATGGGTATGAACCCATTTTATTGCATCCCTTTAGTTTTCATGTAACTGTGCGTCTCGCGTATTGTATATGGCTTACAATATATTATCTGGTGTCAATCTCTAATAAGTACAATTAATACCTACTTTGTAGGTAACCATGGTCGCTGTCGTAAAATTATAACTAATTACTGGCAAGGGCCGAGTCCACAGTAACTTATTAAGCTGCCTCTCTTCCGTATTTATTTTATGAATAACTCTAATTTTTTTTTCCCTTTCGAAGTAACTCTTTGAAAGGACCGTTTATTTATTGGCATATTCCATACTTGAGTATACTATGGACCTTTTAAATCCATTTTTACAATAATTAACAACAATTTGATAACTCTAACATATATACATAAGTCGAAATGTATTGTGTAGATCATGTTCAGATACTGGCCAAACTTTCCCTCTTAATATTGTGGAGATAATTAATTTCGACCTTTGTCCTTCATACATTTGGCAGTCATATATTATGTGTTTAAATGTCTGTTCTTCTTTGTCTATTAAGCAAGTACTGTCGTTGGTTATGTGAGATCTGTGTAAGTATAATTTGGTATGTCCATGTTCAGTTATAACCTGAGTTGGTTTGTGGTTAATGGATTTTATTAATTTTTACTAATCGTTCGTTAGTTTTGGAATAAACCTATGCAAACTAAGAGATTTATTTGAAATAGTCCACTGACTCTTACGCTTAAAGTGCTCCAATGTATCCTACAATACATTTACAAGAAATAAATATCCTCCTGTAATCCGAAGCTAACACATAAAAAAGAACACATTTGAATTATAAAAATGAGGCTTTTCAGATTAAAAATAAATAAATATCTCAAAATGATAAACCCCGGTACAATTAGGTTTGATAAAATTCTCCCAAACTCGACCACAGCAGCCCATTTAATCAGCTCGGAGGATATATATCAATACGGGGGATTTGTTCTGACAGGGGAGCTTTGTAAATTTCCAGTACCTCTGCCACGAATAAATTTATTATTTGAAGTTGGGAACAATTATAAATATAAAATTTAAAATAATCCGATGCTTTTAAATATAAACATTAATTATAAAAATGCAATCCTGGAATCAATCTAAAAAAAAAATTACACAATGCAGTAAAAAAAAAGTATCATGAGTGGTCTAGTGGCTAGCGTAACCACAGGTTTAGGAATTAAAAAAAAAATGTAAAAATCCTTGGTTATGCTGTCCTTTGAAAGGGAAGTAAATTGGGGGTTCAGAGGCAAAATTCAGGACTCCCACTGTATTATTGACTGATTAGTCATAGCAGCATAAAGAGATGTAAGTATATTTTAAGCATGATATCAATATTTTTAAGCATATGAAATAATTCATAAGAAAAAAATGGCTCTGAAATTGAGGAACATTAAATATTTAGAAGGTATAGAAGCGTTACTGATACAAATGCTCTGTAAGATATTAAAATAATTTAAAATTATATGGAGTGCTGAAAGGGATGAGGACAGCGAGAAAGGGAAATTTACTATCACCCATTAAGGAAAAAGGAGTGGAACCCTCCTAAGTGAAGATAGACCTCAGTTTGCGTCCCAGGAAAATGACACCGAGCATGAAGAAGCGGAGATACCGGTAGAAGTGGAGGGAAGTAATTTTCAGAGGGCCCTATCATAGGCGAAGACTGGCATATCTCCGGGTCCAGGCGGAATTGCTATGGAGCTCTTGAAAGCGGGTAGCGCGAAACTGGTAACACTTTTGACGGAGGTCATCAGTCAGGGGGGATAATATCCCTGGCTGGCTACATGTCATCAATATGTAAGAATGGTGACAGAAAAGTTTGCCGAAATCATCACGGGATCTGCGTGCAAAGTTCGATTGCCAGGATTATTGGTAGGCTACTCCGTAACAAGTTAGAAGAAGAGTACTCTACCTCTCAGGAACAAGAGGGTTTTACGGCGGGACGGTCATGTAAGGACAATATATTTGTTCGTCAACTCATTGAGAGGTCCCAGTAAAGGACTACTAAAGCAGGAACTACACATGATCTTTTTAGACCTGGAACAAACATATGACAATGTGCCTAGTAGGAGGTTGTGGGTAGCACTTAAAGAAGCAGGCATTAGTGGGGCTCTGATAAAAGCTGTGAGACACCTATCCAGTGACGACATGTATCAGATAAGATGCGGAAACCACCTGTCAGACCCTTTTCATGGTACTATGGGATTGAAGCATGGTTATGGGTGGTTAGGGGGTGGTTAGCATGTCATGTAGGTATTTAGCAGGTCACCCACTCTCTTTAAGATATTCCTTCCCGAAACAGTGAAGTCGAGGTACATGCAATCTGGGGATGTTGGGGGGTTCATTTATGGCAAACTGCTACTGTTCTTCACCGACGACCAGGTCTATGCGAAGACCAGGAGGAGATGGCTGGTCAAGGTCTCCAGGAAGAATATTTGATGGATCGAGAGGCATGGAGCTCTGCTCAGGCGACCCATCGGAACGCTTATAAAGTAAAGCAAGTAAAATTATATAAATAGAACAATGATAATGTCAACATTATGTAATTACTTTAGAATAGTAATTTTTTTTTAAGAATCGGAGTATCTCAGTACGAGTATGTAAAGCGCTGAGGTGTTATGCTTTATGTTTCGGTTTCAAATCCGATTGTGGCAGACAAATTATTTAATATGTTAACCTCCAAAAATGGACCTTGTGGGTTATTTAGATCCTAAAAACAGTACAATATTCAGCTTGTGCTGAACTCGATCCTTTAAAATTTGTAGTAGTAAGTATAGTTATTGTTTTTTTAAATTGCTATGGTATACGTTAAAGAAAAAAAAATAAAACCATTAAATCGAGGAGAATAACAATAAGAAAATTTTCAACTCAGCTTTTCAAAATATTCATAAGTAATGGCTTGTATATCCATTGAATCACTGTTACGTAATATATATATATACACACAAACACACACAAATAACAGATCTAGGACAAACCTCATATCACCTCTCTGCACTACCGTTGTCCAAGAAACAGTAAAGTAATGCACCTTGTACTGAACCCAAGACCTTTCATAGCTTGTAGTGGTAAAGGAAGTCTTGTGATTAATAAAACAATCATGGCGTCTGTATAGTGTCCGTTCATATGAACATTACAACAATTTATAATACAGTAATTAATTCACCAATCTAATACATTATTCATTTTATGACAAAAGGAAAATGCCGGGCAATAACTCATGTAATATCAACGTAGACAGTAACTGAGTCAAAACCAATTGACATGAAACCATATTGTGCAAGATTCAACGAAATAACAATTAAACATTTTCCTATGCGTTGTTTGAATATAGGTCGAAACGTCAGGAAGGTGTCACTTTTAAATTATTTAATCGTTAGCATTAAAGCGCGAAACGGTTATAAATTAATTGAATAAATGGAGTGCACAATGGATATTGTATGACAAACCCTAAATCACTCCTTCAGAATTGAATATTTTATTTATTTACTTTGTGAATAAAGTATTGCGGAAATGCAATAAATGTTTATTGAAATATACTCATTTTTTTTTTTATTCCGGGGTTTTGAAATATAATATTTCATTTTTTTTTTTTTTTTTACGAAGCAATAAAGAATGGAAAAATATTTAATTCAAATAAGTGTTACTATGGCATGGGAATCTCTGCACCTGTCGGTGACCGTTTTAAATGTAGGTAATATTTAGACTCGTGTTTCGTTCCTATATATTTATCTTTGTTTTTTATGATTATAATATGCATATAATAGTTTACGAGCTGGGTAGCTCTGGGTAGCGGGTGGATAGAGATTGTAGAGCCCTGAGTAGCTTTACTGAAGGGTCTGGGTTTAAATCCGGCTGTGGCAGATAAATTATTTAATCTGTAAACCACCACTAATGGAGGCAGCGGGATCTACAGACCTTCCTGGGGCTCACCTAGCCTCTATAAAATAGGTAATAGTTTGTCAACATCCACGGATGGACCGCCTTGAATCTACAGACCATATTGGGGATTGCCGAGCCTCTACAAAACGGGGACTTTTAATTGGCAAAAATACCTGGAATTTTAGGGTGATCTCGGTGATTGATAAAACACCTACATCTACAACCGCTCTCCACGTAACAGCACAGTACCTACCATGTAATGAACCCTTATGGGATATATTGGTACAGGTTTTTATTTTTAATATAGAATTAGACACTTAGCGCCATGAAGAGGAAGTCGAGATTGAACCGCACTAACATTACAATTTTCTTTATGCAAGAACTTAGATAAATCCTGTTGTGTAAATACATAACTTTATTACCGTTTATTTTTGTTAACCTACATTTATCTATTGCATTCCAAATGGTTTTTGGAATATATATATATATATATATATATATATATATATATATATATATATATATATATATAGCACATTCATTATATTCCATTTATCGATAACTATCTACCACCCTGCAGGTAGCCTGAGGATTTTTAAAGGGATAGGAAGATTATATATATATATATATATATATATATATATATATATATATATATATATATATATATAGATAGATAGATAGATAGATAGATAGATAGATAGATATTACAATTAGTAAAAAATATAACGTAACAGCGATTCAATGGATATATAAGCTATTACTTATTATGTCCCGGCCAAGACATAATCTTATCTCTTCAAAATTTAAAATATATATACACACACATATATATATATATATATATTGGTTTCTACTTATCTTGACTGTTATGGAAATTATAATATAAATTATACTTATAAACTGTACAGTTGTATGTTGAACGTCTTGGTGGCGGGGTGCTGTCTCATGTTTGGAGCCTGTTTGGGCTGTTGATCGCTGGGATGTTTTGCACCTTTTTCTTCGAGATGCGATTCACATAACCCCTTTTTGATTTTGGGGTCTTGATAATGCCTGAATGGGCGAAACGTCGACTGGTAAGTAGGTGTATTTTTTGAAACATAAGGCTTAGCATTGTGGTTTTTCCCAATTGCATTATAATAAATAATAGTGTTTCTTTTTGAGTTTTTGGCTCTATTTAGTGATAAGAGTTCATATGTTATGATTCTCAATGATGTATTTAATGCATTACTGCTTAATTTAAGACCACTCTAAGCACTGTTAGTATATTTTTCAATTGGACTTTGGCGTGGAAAATGTCAGTCAAAATAAAAATTGTTTTTCATAGAAAAGGTTGTAATTAATTATGCCAATAAATAGAAAAAGGAGTAAGTCGAATTTGAGAGTTGTTTATTTTCTATGAACGATGGTAGTTATTACATTAAAAATGTCAGTACTATAATTTTTAGTTGTCAAAACAATTTTTTTTTCTCCTGTTAGATTAATTTTTCATGAAAAATCTTACCTAATTGCGATTTACTTAAAGAATATTTCAATTCTCTATTGAACAAATTTGGGTAGAGAACTTATTTTAAAATGAATGAAGTGTATTCTTCTTAAATATAGTATTGTATGAATTCCATACACTATTTTATAGATAAGAATTAAAAAAAAATTAAATGAGGGACAAGAATGTATAAATATCCTATACCATGTACAAGCAGGTATAAAACTGACTAGGGTAGTGCAAGGTACTATTTTTTCCCGAAATAAATTCTGTATTATTAGCATAGAGATTGGGGAGGCACCATAAACATCCCCTATACGGGCTAATAGGAAATCACCTCTTTTGTAAACTGTATATAGGAAAAAGTCGGAAAGTATGTAATAGTGTATACTTCACTACGGCCCCTCAGAAGAAATTGAATTAAATAAATAACTTTGTATTGAGCTTTCTCATGGCCCTCCGGATATTTATAACCTTATCTGAAATTATAAAATGAAATAATGGGAGAGTTTATAAATTCGGTGATTAATTCCTCATCGATGAGAACAATCAAGAGTCGGCCGCTTTATTCACCGATGAAATCACTGATGAAGCTCAGACAAATGGATCTAATCTCATTAAAACAAACTCATGGCCAGATTTCCCAATATTTTCGTATAACTCCAATGTATGATCCCAAGCCTCTTCACGGGTTGTAGTGGTAAAGGTCAGATTATTTTTTGTTACACTTGTTAAAGGAGTTTTTTTTTACCTTTTCCATGTCAAGTATATACTGCCCAAATAAATAGGGACGTTGCTAATTTTGAAGTATATACTTTCCCTAGCATATTATTATAGAACTTTTTACACTTTACACTATTTAATGTAGTTTTATTTCTAATAAATATTAATTCTTTTTATAATAAAAATAATATAAAAATGCTAGGCAAAGTAAATACAACGAAATCAGTAGTGTCCCTGTTCATTTTTGCGAAGTTTAGTTTAAGTCATGTAAATAAGATAGCTTCAACAAAGCTTAAATAAAGATGGAAAAACCATCGGTTAGAGTAAAAACCGTCTTCAGCGGACTCAGTCCATTGTAACGCCTTAAAATACCGAAAGGTAACAGAAGGCTTTTGGTTTATATAGAAGCATTTTCAGGTATTTATTGTAAATTTGTATTATATTGTAAATAAAATCTTGGAGGATGCGGAAAAAAGTGATGATATTGATATTTGTGTATATACATATTTTTTTATAGTTTCACTTAATCATGAGGTACCCTGGACCAATCATAAAAGATATTCGTAAGGAACTTAAATTCAGTGATATTTAAGATGATTATTGAAACAATACTTTTATTATTGTATTATTGGATTTATTAAATTAAACCTCTTTGTACTATTTCACCCTAATTACAGAAATTATTCTCTATACGAACCCCACCCAATTCTAATTTTAGGATCCGACCGTACACTAAGCCAGCTAATAGCGCAGCCTATTAACTGATTTCGTTTGTGTGTGAGGCGAGACGCGTACTCTGAACACAAAGAATATGTAATGCCTTTAACTCGGTTTTGTGGGGGCCACATAAGCAATTACCAGAGCGTATTTGAGGCCTTGCTAATAGAGAAAATATTTGAAGCAGGACTAATAGAGGCAGTGGGAGCCGAGGCCAGTGGCGTACAAAAGAGCTCAATTAGTCGCGGGGGGGCATTCTGATTATTAGGTTACCCCCCTCTCCCCCCGCTTCCCGAGGCATCTTATTAAAACACAATCCGGTAGCCCCCTTTTGTAAACGGCCCCGAAGGGCATTTCGGTCGTTTTTACAGCACCTTACTCCCTTGTGAAAATTTTAATTATAGCCTACCCTTCTTTAGGGATGCAGAAACTCTAAGGGAAAGATTGTTCGATTAAATTACTATCGATACTTTGTTGTATAGAATGCTGGTACCTTAATTTTTCAAAAATACCTGTTAAATATTGAACTTCAACATATTTTGAAGTAGGAATACATAATTAAAAGTGTGGTCACCTACGGTGTAGTGGTTTGTATCCTTGTGTGCAGAAGGACGCGGGTTCGAAACCCGTTCTAGGAAAAGCGAATTATGTATTGTCTCCGTGTTGGAAGAGAATATCAGGGACTAGGAATACTTCCTTAGTTAAATATAAAAATCATCTCAATTTAATATTTACTATTTCTAGATCACAGCTAATATTTTTATATTACTTAAAAAGTGGAACATAGCCATAACATAGCCATAGCATAGTGATTAATTAAAATAAATCCAATATACCATTATATCTCAAGAAATTTTTTATGATCTTAACGACTCAGATTTTGAGCGTTAAGGTTGCAAGGATATTTTCTAATCATTATTGTATTTAAATTTATATTGAATAAATCCTAAAAATTTTTATTTCTGATTTAGTAGTGGATATGAGAGGCCTATAGATACGAGACTAAAGCAACCTAAAATTAAATTGTTTATTACTTTAACCTCACTTTGTGCGTTTATGGCTCATCGTACGATGCTACAGTGTGAGTCCTAAATTGTGCATATCCAGGTTTAATTAGGATAGAGATCTTTAACAAAAAAATCTTTCTGTAGGAGCGATCATGAGATCATGTATTTAAAAAAAAGCTAGACCCATTTGCCGGGCTACGATCCCGCTCTCTTGAGCATAGTAGGTAATGCCAACCATTACACCACAGGTCACCCCTGCCCAAATTGAGATATACAGTAAGCAACGGGCTTATAAACAATTGTTAATCGTTTGGAATGATTTCTAAATCCTGAAATTTTACTGGATAGATTAACTTTTAAAAATAAAAATACCTGCAGTAATTCTATATTAATAGAGGCAGAGAGTATCGGGAACAATGGGATAAATATTTAGAATTGCTTGTTTCTCATTTATCGTCCTATTTTTCGATAGAAACTGCAGTTTCGATAAGGGAGTTTGTTTCCAATCGAGAAACAGCGGTATATCATCCCTTATCCAGAGTTATTTTCGCAATTGTATTACTGCGGCAAATTCCTGATATTTGTTGGATCCCATCCAGCTCCGAAATCACCCTTTTCCTATCTCTTGCCTAATAAGCCGGCACGACTGCATGAATTCAATCAACCAAATCGCAGTAAGTTTTCGGTTTTTATTAGTAAAAACCAATCAAAATATGACCGGATCTATGACACTATAGCATACATATATAAAACTATACTAAGACCTATTAGAATATATGTAGCATGAGTCAACAGTCAACGACAATGACAATGTCAGCGAATTGTTTAATAAAATAGTTTTGTTATAAGGAAGTTTCCTCAAAGCTTCCGTGTCATCAGAAATGTAAACTTCCTTGCCCTGCCCTCTTCTTAATTACACGTATATATATATATATATATATATATATATATATATATATATATATATATATATATATATATATTAGCTTTAAGATTAGGATGAAGAGAAGGTATGAGGTACGTGAGTACAGATGTAGTGGATAGTCTTTAGTGTGTAAGAGAGTAGTCTCTAAGTTAGATGCAGTTCATAATAAAATAAGTTCTAATGACCGTCAGTAGCAATAAATTGTCTTGTTAGTTCTCAATGTCTCTTGTATATCCATATTATTTATATTCAATATCTCAAAAAATCTATATGTCCATTATAATTTATTTTATTTTTATATGATATAATTTGTATTTGAAAAGAAAAGATATGACCAGGACCGGGACTCGAACCCGGGTATTTCACCTCTCCGTGGTGACGCCTCAACCATCTCGACCACCCTGGCACATTTCTCGGCCAGCCTTATCAATTCTTTTCATTGATCCTATATCTCCGTGTTCACACAATTTGCGATGTATACACGGGGAGAATGTTAATTGAACATTACTTTATTTTTGGATCTTGTTGACTTTAAGTCATTAATATTATTATAATTTACTTAATTGTTATATGATATTTTTTTATTAAATATTTTATTTGAAAAGAAAAAATATGGCCAGGACCGGAACTCGAACCCGAGTATTTCACCTCGTCACCACGGAGAAGTGGGAGACCCGGGTTCGAGTTCCGGTCCTGGCCATATCTTTTCTTTTCAAATAAAATATTAAAGAAAAATTATATCATATTACAATTAAATAAATTATAACTATATGTCCATCGTTTGTTAATTCGGAAAACACGTGCATATACACTAGGTACAAACAACACAGTCCAAAATTTGAAAAAAGAAAAAAACTGCTAATGCTCCTTGGTTTATTTCAAATCACTGAACATTCATACTGTAAAATCACATTTTTTTGTTAGTTGTTTTAATTTTTAAATATTTTTATTTTGAAGAGAAAATTCACGGAGGGACAGACGATCCGGGTTTGAATCCCGGCCGGGGCAAATCTTTTCTCTTCAAAATAAAAATATGTAAGATCCTATGTTCACCGCAAATTCCACTCTCTCTCTCTCTCTCTCTCTCTCTCTCTCTCTCTCTCTCTCTCTCTCTCTCCATACTCTCTAAAAACAATTTTTCGGAGAGTATGGATAAGTAAGTATAACTTTATCCAGTTTTCGAAACCTGAGCTTCTGGATATCATTTTTATATTAAATATGTGTGTTTATGTCTAATATATTATTAATTTAAATAATTAATTAGATTTGTTTATGCAAGACAAAATCAATAATCCTTGTATTTTTAAAAAGTATGATTTTAGATAATTGAACAGCTTAACTATTTACATATGTTACATTAACAATCTAAATAAATAATAATAACTATTACTTAAATTAGTTTATTTATTAAATTATATAATCTACTCTAAATATATTTTTAAACATTACAGGATTCAGAATTTTATGTTAAATTAGGAGGCGTCATAACAAAGAGCATAACAACCTCTTATGCTCAAGTTCGTTGGTTAACAACACGGCAGGTGGCCTCAGGATTCTTAGCGGGAGTAAAATATCATTGTCTAGCCGTCCTCTAGAGGGGGCATAAAATGGGATCCCAATCCTGTGCGGTGTCACCTTCTCTTTAAATATTCCTATGACTTTCAGTAAGAACTCGTTCGATTAGCCATAAAGGCATATGGTCGTGTTAAATGAAATAGCAAACTGCATATATTAAAATATAATTAAAATCTTTTGAATTTGTATTTGTTTTGAATTCGAATTTTAAAATTAAAACACAATTATAAATAATGTAAAATAATAATAACGATAATCACTAAATATATTATAATCCGGGTAGTCAGCAAATTGGAAATGTTACATCACACATCTTGTATTTAATATTACTTATGATTTACTGTTATGATCGATGAAGGATATGGAGACCCTTCTGAGACTCACCCAGCCTCTATATAAAGTGTGCACTCGAAATAGGGAGAAAACCTAACAGATCACCTTCCTGCACGACTGTTGTCTATGAAATACTGCAGTTTCCACCGTGTATTATGCTCACTACGGTTTGTCTTCGATGCACCGAGGAAGCCTTTACCCTCCATAACCAGCCTGGACGACTGGAAACAGCTCGCCGTTTTAGGCTACTTCAACATTCACTAGACAAACGCCCTAAGATCCCAATTAAATACAAGACTCATATACATGGCAATTATTAGATCCATCTGGACTTACGGAATAGAGCTTTGGGGCTCCACTAAGCCATCGAATTCCTCTCGTATTCAATCCTTAGAGTCCAAAATCCTTCGTAAAATCCTGAATGCTCCATACTTTGTAACGAACATAAGAATACATAATGACCTTAATGTCCCGTTTGTTGCTGATTTGCCCAAATCCGATATCAATCTTTTCATATCAAACTTCATTTCCACTCAAACCCACTAGTTTCAAACCTCGCAACCTCTTCAATTCCTCCGATAATCCTCCGAGGCGTAAGAAGATAGCCTCGTGACCTTCTAAGTTGAACTTTTCATTTGAGTACTACCACTGAGTAGTTTCTCTACTTGCCTTTGTCTCTGGACATGATTTATCTTTCATTCTATTTACTTGATGCATTCTGTATACAGTTGTAAATTTCAATAAATAAATTTAAACAAAAAAAGTGCTTGTTTTTGTATTATATTTATATTTTATATATAGTTATATTTATATTTATAATTTAATTAAGAACGATAGATGACTACACAAAAAGTAGTTGCTGGATCCCTTGCTAGGCAGCATCGATAAAATCATCATTAAACATGTTTTTATGTTAAAGAGGGAAGTGTTTGATGTAAATGAACCAAAGTATATTTACATACATGTGTACTGCAGGGAAGGTTATTGTAAAAAACATTAGTTTAGTAACGACGTGCTAATCGCCCTAGACACCTGTTAAGGTTAACGGCAAGATGAAGAACAGTGTTTATTCAAATTCTACGCCCGCAAACCCGTCTCTACCGACCCCCAGGTATTATTTCTGTATTCTGGTTATGAATATTCCTCGGAGAGGAGGCTAGAGATATTGTAATACGGCTGCATGTTTTATCCGACGACAAAGCGACTCTTGATTTATAATGGGGAAGGCAGTTGAGCATGCCTACTTCTTGAAAGTTTAATTCGACCTGGCGAAGGTAGACAATGGCCTCAAACATTCAACATCGGAGTTCTTTGCCCCTTTTTTGAATTTCGTTACGCTGTGTAACTACACTCTGTAACTACACTCTACATCCTAGGAGGATTCTTTATGTACGAGAATTAATTTTGTGAGATAGCTTAGAAATAAGAAACAGATTTGTAAATTGCTAGATATCACAATATTTGTTATTTTTGAATCTACAAAAAAGTAAATAAATCCTCAGAATAGCTTTTATATTTCAAATATAATTATTACGAATTAACTTATGAATTATTACAAATTAAATTTCGAATTAACAAGATATTACGAATAGTTGAAGTGGCTTACCCTCCCTACCGCCGGATCCTAATTCTCGTCCCTCTGGAACTCTATACCTTCTTCCATTCGCCGTTTCAATAATCTTACAACCTTCAAATCCCGTGTATACCGTATATTTGTTTGTATTTTTCTTCATTATTTTTTTGTTTTTTCCTTGGCATAAACATTGATACATATGGAACCATCAATTATTTCTGTATATATTATTATTGTTATCTTATTTCTATTATTTTTACTTCTTCTAATCTGTTTTTTAAATAGTTCTTGGAGGTAATTCCTATAATTTAACTTCTGTTATCGATCCATACACACCGGTTTCAAAATAAAACTATGCATCCTTGTACGTGCCGATCCAGGATTAAGAAGATACTTGAGTAGCCTCCCTAGCAAGAAGATGGTCGAGACGAGAAGACTATTATAGGGGCAATACCGGGGGCATTCATACTTCCCCTACTCCGACCAAGTCCTCGGGTGCTTAAAGAACGTACCTCCATAACCTTCATCAATTATTGCGTATCCTGCCCCTTTCATTATTCCCTTTTGTCGTCCTTTCTTTCATGCCCCTTCATCGCGGGGCAACGCACACATCAGCGTGAATGGAATAGCACATCTCAGTCGGTGCATCCGGGCGAAGTGAACGTAAAAGAAGTGAAATTATAAAAAGTTTTATTCATTTAGCGCATTTATTGCAAATATTATCGAGTGCGAAAAATACCTATTTCCAGGAGAGGGAATAAACCGTTTCAAGATTCATTAAAAACCAGTTCGTATCGTAAAATGTATTTTATCTTATTCATTCATTATACATGGATAAACACGTCATGTGAAATGACATACGAGTATATTTCGTGTACAGAAGTTTTGCTAATAATCGTTAACAATAATTTGTCGATTTATTTATATGTTGCCTTGTTAATTGTCATTATTCTCACACACACATATATATATATACCAGTGAGAGTGTGAGTGATTGAGTAAGAAAGTAGAGTAGAGCTTCGATTATCTGAGCTAATGTCTTAAGAGATCATTTCAATAATCAAAAGTATGGATAACCGAAATTCTCCAAGGGAGGATGCCAATTAACAAAAATCATAATTTTATTGTGTAGGTCGTCAGTTTAAAAAATAAACACCAACAAAAGTAAGTTGGTTTAGCATGGTTTATGGAAGTGAAACAAAAGAAGTTATAATTAGTTTGCTCCAAACTTGATTTCTTCAAGGGAGCTAAGTCTACAATTATTTTAATTATAATAGTAAGTATTAAGTAATAGCCCCAAAAAATAAAATTTTATAGAAAATACTCTTCAAATTAGTTTTATAGAAATGACAATGTCAATCCTTCCTTTTATCTTTTCCGCGAAGCCAGTTAGGAAAATTGACCTTTATTATATATGTACTCTTACATATAAATGTTGTTTTAATAATCTATTGATTGAAATTTGCATCTTTATTATAACATTAAAACAAGAAAATGGCAGGAATGAGTGGAGAAATTAGTCAGTGATAGTACGCAAATGTCAACTTCAACTTCTTTTCAACACCACAAGGCCCTCTTCTTTTCCTCGGAGGATTATCAGGAATCGAAGAGATTTGAAACTAGTGGCTTTGAGTGGTTGTCATTAAAAGATTAATTCGGGCCAAATCAGTAACAAATGGAACATTAACTTCATTATGAATTACCTTGTTCTTAACAAAGTGTGTTTTATGTTTTACTCCCTATTAATTTAGAATTCAAATTAAAATACTCGGAAGTATACAGGAAAAGGACTTGAG
Organism: Arma custos; assembly: GCA_037127475.1. Taxonomy (NCBI): domain Eukaryota; kingdom Metazoa; phylum Arthropoda; class Insecta; order Hemiptera; family Pentatomidae; genus Arma; species Arma custos. The sequence goes on from CM073765.1 coordinate 36,026,688, forward strand.
ATGGGACATGCCCACTTTACTAATTACTAGCGGACATATCAATTAGGGAAATGAATAATTCATGGTCAGGGGAGTTAGGGGCCGGAGACTGAGACAAAAGCGGAGAGGGCGGTCGGAAAACTGTTTCGGAAAAGCGGTGAAATATCGCGGGAGCTTCCCGAGGGGTTTTCCCGCCCTCTGTTATCAGTTTCCCTGCCAGCCTCGTCCTCCACAGTGCAATCTATAAGCCCGGGATAAGGAGCTACGATTCAATGTGTGTACCGAATAAACTAACGCTCCATGTCGTTTAGGATGAGATATAAAAGAGGGGAGAAGGAGGGAAAAAAAGAGGTCTTGTTACTTTGACGATATACGGTTTCTTGTCTAACAATCTTTATCGATTCCGTTTTCGTTTACCGTGTCCCTCTAACTGGGGTTGTCAACCCGGGGTGGTATCTCCTCCTGATTGAAATTCTGATAAAGAGCCATCCTTTGCATACTGCATTCCCAGATCTATTTTTTTGGAACCACTGACAACACATATTTTACAGGAAAAAAGAAGATTTTTACCATAAAAAAATTTAAAATATTTTACAATTATGTATAATACTAGATATACAGGAAGGCTGTGCATTAAAGGCGCTGATGTAATCTACACCTACTAGTTAAGAAATAAGATCTTTAAGAGTTGTTCGATACTATGTAAATTGTTGAGAAGCTTAATGGTTCAGTGGTGCAGCGCTGAGTTGACCAACCGAAGATTCAGGGTTTGAATCCGGCTGCTACAGATAATTTAATCTGCAAACTCACGGAATTGAGGCCTGAAGGCTATGGAGACCCTTCTGAGACTCACCCAGCTAATATATAAAGTGAGCACTCAAAATAGGGAGAAAACCTAATCCCACAATTAAGGATATCACCTTTATAAAGGCTAAATGAGCCATGGGAAGGCCTGTACTCCCACCCCATCTGTGACTATTAACAGACTCAATAATCTATCAATGCTGGATTTGAATCTGGGACCTGCAGTAAAGGAAATTAGCACTATACACACTGAACTATTTCGCTCCGAACCACAAGAAGTGATAATGAAGAATAAAAATATTCTTGAAAATCGTGATCGGTAGATGGCCTGAACGTTGAGAAAAAAAATAGTCAAGTTCTTTATACTTTTTTTTATGGGATATTGAGTATACTTTAGGATCTTAATGTGAAAAAGTATAATTTTGGAAAGTATTGATCTACATATTTTGTTTTGAATTTTCAAGGGAGTATATTGAAATAAAACAAAATGAATTATCATCAGCCGAATTCCATTTTTTTTATAAGACTATATGGCAAAAACGAGACCTCTCGATTTTTTTTAATTGTTCAGATGAGCAAACTTATCTTAGAATCAGTAACATTATTTTTTTTACTGTCCAGCGGATTGCTTGTCCTGTCAATCTGAGAATGAAGATGATTGAAGTGTCCAGATCTTCCTCAAGTACCGTTCTGATAAACTACCATAGCTTTTCTTATTTAAGGACAAATTTTTGTCTGCCATTTTCATCCGTCTTAATTCATTCTTCTCCTGTTTCGACTATACCACCTTGTTCGCCATTTGAGATAGCTGTGATGAACTACCCTTCATTAGATAAATATAATTAATAACGCTCTAATTTTGACACGGCTTCGATATTGAATATTATTGAATAGAGAGGACCGGACATGTGGCAAATGTATTAAATCAAGAGGGACCCTTTGTGTGGAATCCGGAGAACTATAATTGTACTGTTAACTTAGCTTCAGTAAAACCACATTTCACAGTTATACAACCCCACCGCACATCACTTGCCTCTGGGAGGCCATTAACGAGAGTGCTGTGTCTGTCTGCTTCAGGGTCGATTCTCGCCAGAGCTACGATATAACTCAGTATATGTATAATATGTATATATATATATATATATATATATATATATATATATATATATATAATATGAGATAATATATATATATATATATATATATATATATATATATATATATATATATATATAATGAGAAAAACATCAGACATAGAAGTATAATGAATGAAATATATATTTGAAGTTAGGTGATTTTTCCCTTTTATATCTCAGGTTCACACCACGGAATTGCGGAGCATCCACCCAATTAATATTGTTGAAGTGTTGCGAAGATTAAGATTGGCTTTTAATATTCCTGGGCTTAATAACGAAGAAATTCCTAAAACACTAATCAGAGCTAAGTCAACTGCTTGGTTTGAGGAGCCGAATGCGTGAGGATTGCGTTAAAAGTAATCTGACATTGTTCCGAGTTGGAGATGTTGGAGAGCAGAAATTAGTGGGGTTGGCATTGGGCCTTCAGGTCCGCTAATCTTTATTATTAATATTTTATTTTAATTTTTTCATTCCTCTTTTGTTTGAGGATTTATTGAACAAGGATAACGTGGATATATTTTAAACTAATCTGAAAAATTGAAAACATACCGGTATCAACAGCTCAGTAACTGATATTTTTACACACCAAGCTACTCTATTCTCAAATAAGATCATAACAAAGAGAAGAGAATATAGGTGAATCCTGGTTAATTATAAACCAAAAACGAATTCAATAATTTTTTGTTAGATTAATTTATTGATATTTACAACTGTAATAATATTACAACAAGTAAATTTTCTGATATGAACAACTGACAGGAAAAAAAAACACTTGTGGAGAAACTACTCATCGGTAGCACTCCAATAAAGTTCTAAGGTAGAAGGTCTCGAGGCCATCTTCTTTTCAGACGCCTCGGAGTTTTATCATAAATAGTATGGGGAGCAAGTTGAGTGACTAGCGGATTCAATTGTGTATGGAGCTTGTCACTGAAGGATAGGTATCTGGTTTGGGCTAAATCAGCATCACATGGGATATTAAGATCATGATGGATGAGTTAATTTGTGACATAATAAGGAGCATTGAGGATTTTACGAAGGATTTTGAATTGTAAGGATTGAATACGAGATGAATTGGATGGTTTAGTTGAGCCTCAAAGCTCAACTCCGTATGTTCAAATATGTCTGATAACTGTCATGTAAATGAGTCTTTTGTAATTAATTGGAACGTGTGTCCAGTAAATGTTGAAGTAGGCGAAAAAGTCGAGCAGTTTCTTGTCTTTTCAGTCTTCTATTACAATAAAATTTGAAATCAATTTTATGTACAACTAATCAAAACACACTAAACGTTCCTTGTAACTTTAATAACTAAATAAAAAAATAAGATAACTCAGCAACTTAATAAAAAATAACGAACCTAATTAATTTTGACATAAATTACGTTTAGAGCTAATAAAATCATACGTAAATATGTATCTTTAACTGGTATATTTGAACAGCACCTAATAGTTAAAATTGCACTAATTGAAACAGGAAAGTTTATGCAGGCTACGTTTGTTAAGAAGCGGAATAATGAATATTAGGAGGAAAATATATATATTTATATACAACATAAACTTAAATTAAATATATAAACTTACCCATCAAGGAGCATTTCCCCTCCATTTTTTATCCAATAGTTTATCGTGTTCGGAAAGGCTTCAACGTAGCATTTGAAAGCAACGTCTGTTCCTAGTGGCGCACCTAACAGCTGGTTAGGCACCCTTATAACGGGAGCGACTGAAAAAAAAAATATATACCTTCTTTAATAATAATAAAAATACGTTTATAATAATATAAATAAATATATAAGCAATTTACATCTGTAGAAATCAATAAACGAAAAAAACAACATTACTCTTAAAAAAAAAACGTTCGTTCTAATCATCTTCGTGACTCGAACAATTTATTTTTATCATTGTTCTATATTGATTGTAATCGGATCAACTTAGTATGTATCTAGGTCACTAATAGTATATAGATATTCCGAATAAATAATTTAAGCAGAGAAAATACAATATTACTATTATTATAAATAGATCAGAAGACAATGCAATAAATAATGTATGCAATATTTATATAAACATTATAAGCATACTACGTCATAGATACATGTGTACTGTATTTACTATCTACTGTAATTAGATACAAGTACAAAATTGTATGTATAATATACTGTGGTAATAACATTGTTTTACCAGCTTGATCTGCTAACTCATGTCCTTATAATTTTGTTTATAATTTTAATTAAAAAATTTTATCGGAAAAACAAAAGATGATATATATTTTTTAATTTATTTATTTCTGATTTTTACAATAGTAAAATAAAGAGAGTTTGGTTAGAAAGTTACAAAACAAAAAGGAGAGAAGAAAAGGTAAACATACAGAAAAATACTTGGAATTCAATTTAGATAATAATTATGGAATAGAATAGAATGAAATAGAAAAAGTAACTTTATTCTGGGCCTAAGTCCCTTTAGAATAACAAATATGAATAGAAAAAGAAACATAATATTATAGTGAGTATAGCGGTGAATATAAAATAAGAATAATAGCTATGAGTTGATATCAAATCAGACTATGGAAAATAGGAGTAGCAAAACAAGTATGGAAGAAAACAAAAATGATAATAAAAAAAAGGTGACATATTTGAATATATTTAGTAATAATAATGATTATAATACTAATCGTAATTAATTTAAGAATAATGGCTAGAATTTACAATATAGTAATAACACCATTAATAACAATTAAAATAATGGCATAATAACTCTAATAATAATTAATAAATGATAAGTCAAATAACTATCGCCTGCAATAATTACAATCATAGCGCCGTGTTTAGACCCGCGCGGCAAACCAGCACGACCTTACAGTAGTTCCGGTACTGTAGGTTCCTGCCCCTTGTCGATTACTGGCAGGATAGTTTTTAACAGCGAAAAACACTGATGATTATTATTTCTCGCATAAATACTTAATAATTGCGATTTGTTTGTTAATAAAATATTGAAAATATTTTTAAAATAATGATAAACTATAACCAAATATAAATTCCATTAAAATAGTGCTGAATTATAATCAACTAGTTGAAATCAGGCCAAACTATATCTGAATTTAAAAAAATATTACATAACTATAATTACATAATTATATATAAAATATATGTGTTAATTAATATTTAGTATATATTTTTTTATTTAACAATTTTGTTCAACTACCATATTAGTTGTTATTTGTATCTAAAAGTTCGCGCCATAGTTGTCGTTCCAGCCAGTATATTACTATTGCAATAAATATATAGAAAGAACTGTTTTAGATATACATCAATCAATAAGACAAAATAAATAATTAAAACATTAGAAGAAGTTTTAAACGGATTTAATCCCGAAAGTGTTTTTTTTTTCCGATGGTTATTAATATTTTTTTTTGGACATACCTTTAAAATGATATCCTATTTTCACATCCGATCGGTATTATTTAACGATTTAGGAATAATGAAAAATGTAGAATGTCTTGTTTGAGTTTTTAGAATAAGTATATTTAGTCCCTTAGAGAAAATTAACAAACAAATAATTATTATAAATATAGTAATAAACGAATAAATGTGTTGTTAATATTTTTGAAATGATTATTACCTTCTAAAATTCTATAATAATGTAAAATTGTAGAAAACATTGCTCTAACCTTTTAGGACACCTAGACCCTTAGAAGAAATTAAAAAATATCTAATTTAAAAAATCATACGATCGCTTTATTTCTTAACAATATAGAAATTAAATTTTTAGGATAAGGACATTTAGGTCTCACTAGAGTCATAGTATATTAATAAACATTTCAGTCTACAAAATATGGGTATAATATATTAGTTTAAAAAATATGAAAATAGAAAACTGCAGACTATACATATGCTTGTGAGAGGTATATGGAGATTGTTGTTCTAAAATTAAGAACAAAATACGTTTTATGATCTATGGTTAATAAAACAGTCTTAGTTTTGTTAAAAAATTACATGAGTTTAATTTTTTGTAATCGATTTATTTTCGTGAACTCTCTTAAATGTGTTTATTTTCTCCTAATTCAGAATAAGGGTGTTAAACATTGGCTGGTTAATGAACCATAGATGTTTGCCCTTACAATAAATGTAAATTGCTGTTCTAAGGACTTTGATGGTAAAAAAAAAATATAATAAAATAGAGAAAAAAAAAGAGGAGAAAAAAGAAAAGACCTCGGTACACAGAACGGACAGCATTAAGCTAACGACTCGCTCGGGAACGATCCAAATTGAGCCAGGCTAATGATGAAAGAGAGACAAGGCAGCGGAAAAAAAAAGCAAAAAGGAAGAAAAAAATCGCTCAGGATCAAGAAATAAAGAAGAGCGATTAGGAGGTGGTTCCTCCGGTGTAAGCTCCAGTTAAGAAGCTGGTCACGGAGATCGGGGCTAATTGGTCTTCCAGCTTCTTCAGCAGTCTCTGGTCGACGTGAGGGGGGGGGGGGGTAGGGGGGAGGAAGCGCCAAACAGCTGGGGAGGAAACGTATAAGCTACAATTAACTTCGTTGAGCACTTAGCAATAAGAATTAAACATTGAAACGCCGTACGAGTAAAATAAATTTATATGTTTATCTATGTTTATAAATTGTTTCTATGAGCTGTTATATTTCAAAATGGTGTAAGTCCATTGGGATATAAAGAAAAATTATTTTAAGTGGTTTTAATGATTATTACTTCATCATTTCACATTAAAATTAAAAATTTGAATAGGGTTTTAAACGTCACTCTTTGCTAAGTGCTAAGTCTATGTTAATATAATAGTAAATTCTTTATTTATTCTGGGACAAGTCCCTTTAGAATAACAATACAGGTATAAATTATAATTGTCCTTGTTAATTTTACTGATTAATAGATTTTTGTAGTTAAAATGTAATGAATTGTTGAGTTCTTATTCATATTCTGATTTACTTAGTTATAAGGATATAGTCTATGGAGAGAAAGAGTAAAAAAAAAATAATATATACATACACACACATATATATATATATATATATATAAACTAAATGAAAAAAAGAAATAAAAAGCATCCCAATTCAATTTAAATGTCAATTAAAACGTTAATGTTTAGATGAAACGACACACTTCTCATAATTCTACTAAACAAGAAAATTATTTAGTAGAAAAGAAACATTAAAGTATAATTTAAAAAATAAGTCATTGTAGGAATGGCACAATAAAAAAAACAAAAAAATAACTGTAACGTTTTCCACGCTATAACCCTATTATTATGATATAATATTGTGATATATATTATTGATTATTTATATTTTTTGTGAATATTAAAAAGTAAGCGAATGAAAATTTAAAACTTGTTGTGACTCAATTAGGAGTGACACACTGCGGAAATGATACCCATTTTCTTTCCGATATACGAATAGCCAAAAATAAAAAACAGGATTTAAAAAAACATGTTTTTTTCAATAATAGAAAGGGTCTCAAAGCCGCGACAGAGAGGAAAGAGTTAATCCTTGAGTGGGGGAATAGAGGGAGGGGTTTCGTGCCCACAAAGAGCTACAGGGACCACTCAGCAACATCAAAAGGTCCCCAACCTTCCGTTTAGCTTGTGTGTTATCTTTCTTAGGCTTCTTGGGCTATGCATGGCAAACAGGGGGATATGTGTGTGTCTTTTGAAATATGACAATTTTTTTTCCTTATTCACTGACTTGTCAAAGCCTGATTAAAGGTTACAGAAAAATGATTATACTCCTCAAAAAAATCAACAAAAAAATATAAATTCAAATGGAAATGGTTGAATGGATAATTCTGAGATGAGGGTAAATGGTCAGGGGGTGCAGTCAATTAATTATGCAAAGTTAGATGAAGAGTCCTACTGCTACTCATCTGCAACAGTATCGTAGGTACACATAAAATAAGTCTATCTTACTTTTAGTGATTTATAGACGCAACCCATGAAAATTTTACACTCTTCCTATAAATTTTCTAAAATGAAATAATATAATAAATACTAGAAACATTATGTTATGGGGATTAAACCGCCAGCCCTCTATTCAATGGATATAGAAACCGTCACCAAAAAGGGTCTTATTGAAAGTTGGCTCACACAAAACGAGACCCTTTACAAAATATTCCTTCTTCTTCTTCTTCTTCTTCGTCGATCCTCCTTTAGATAACTTTATAAGTCAACAGAGACACAAATTGTTGTTCTCCTGAGATCCTCCAAGCTCCCGCACAGCTTCCTCTCCAATGACACTGGCTCTGGCCAAATTTTTTTGGGACATTTTCGTGGAGTAGGCAGGACGGGAGGATATGGACATCTTGCTCCTCTTCACCGCAATCGCATAGGGGGCTCGTTCCTATCTTGAACTTTCTGAACATATGCAATTTGAGCTGTTTGTGCCATTCCTAAGTCTAATTATCAGCACTTGTTTTCTTCTGCTTGATTAGTAGTAGTCATGTGAGATGTGTTTCTAACCATCGCTCCACGATGCTGCCCTTGACCTCGTCATATTGGAGTACAGGGGCCAACTGCGGCATCAGAGATCCTGCTTTCGCCAGCGCGTCCGTTCTTTCATTTTCTGCGATGCCAGTGTCCCGGGATCCAATGGAGGACTGTTGTTCTAGCAAAGTTTATCATCAAATTTATCGCGGAGACAAGGTTTTTTAGGCTTGCAAGAGATTTTGATCTGTCTTGCAGTGCTTGGAGAACAGAGCGTGTATCAGTGAAAATGACCATCTTTTGGAGATCATAGGAAGAAGAGAAAATTATCCAGCAGGCCTCAATTATGGCTTTCTGCTCAGCTCGGTAGTTGCTAGAGTTTGACCCTGTAGCTATAGACTTTTCTACAGTTGCATCACACACGCAGTATTCCTTGCATTTCTGCGAATCAACGCAAGTTGGCTAACGAAAAGAATATTTGGAAGAATTTCTTTATTTATTTGGATTATAACGAAATTGTTATAAATGAAAAAAATATAACCGAACCTGTTTAAGTAAGCAGAGGGGACACGACAGAACTCGGAGTTACGGAGAATATGGTCAGGGATAGAACTGGAAACAGCATTACTGGATAAAAGAGGATAAGATTTGAGGGAGAAAGAAACTGAGACCAGAGAGGATGAAGAGATACTGGACGGAGAGAAAGTTGAAGAAAAAGCACTAATGATTGATTGGGGTACTCCACAATGTTGGGTGAAACTAAAAAATATATTTTTTAAAATAACAAAAGCCGAATATAAATTTTAAAAAAGATAATTTTTTTCTCGTCTCGGTGTGTGGAGATGCTTCACTTGCAAAGGTTCTGTTTCATCATATATAAAACGGTCAACCACTACGATATTCCTCCCAAATAAAGGTACCCACTTTATACAGGCTGGGTGAGCCCCACGATGGGATATAAATAAAATTATATTTGTATTAATCAATAATTGTAGAAATGGCTCAATAACCAGTAAAACAAAATAAAAATGTAATGAAACAACCCACACAAGGCCTTGGGTTCAGTACAGAGTTGGTAAATACTCTTCCGTATGTAAGACAACGGTTGTGAAATGAAGTTGTATAGGTATGATCAAAGTGCCCCCTTCCCCAGCAATTATGCGTACCAACTTTATAAAGGCTGGGTGAGCAATAGTAGGGTCTGCAGATCCAGGCCCATCTGTGGCTGTTGACAGAGTAAATAACTTATCTGTTACATCTGAATTTTAATCCAAAAATATCAGCACAGCCATTCAGAACTCTACAAACTGATATCTTTTTACGATTCAGGAATCATGAGTGGATGAGAAGAGTCCTACAGAATGTTTTGAATAAACTACAGAGTTGGGCTGAAAGCAAAAATCTTCGATTCTCCATAGAAAAGACCAGAGGCATATTATTTTCAAGAAAGAGGAATCCAAGCCCAGTACCTCAACTTTTTATGTACGGCAATAATTTAACATTTTGCGACAACATAAAATTTCTCGGATTGGTCATAGACAGCAAATTGACATGGTTAGATCACATAAAATACCTAAGAGAAGAATGTTTTAAGAGGCTTAGACTTATGAAAGTATTAGCAAGGACCTCTTGGGGAGCAGACCGAAAGTCGATGCTGATGGTATACACAAGCATAGTAAGATCTAAAATAGACTACGGTAGTGTGGTTTATTCTTCGGCTAAAACAAGTAGTCTCCTACTTCTAGACTCCATTCACCACACTGGGATAAGATTAGCCACAGGCGCCTTTAGGACAAGCCCAATAGAAAGCCTATGTGCTGAAGCCTCTTAAGCTCCTCTGACATTTCGAAGGCAAGAACTAATAAATAATTATATTATAAAACTTAAACTCCAGCCAACCAATCCAGCTTACCACCATATATTTCATCCCCGCTGTATCAGAAATTTCGAAATGAACACAACAAGAAACGCTCCTTTAGGCATCAGACAAAAAGAAGTCATAAAAGAAATTTATGATATGCCGTCAGACCAAGCCGAGCCCGACTTCCGATTACCCCCGTGGAAATATCGCAATTATAAAATAGACCTATCCTTAAGACATAAGAACACAGGACCAAATAACCTTCAATTTCACAAGAAGATACTGGAATATTCAGACTATGAAATAATATATACTGATGGATCCAAGAAAAATGAAAATGTAGGGTTCGCAATAATTATGAATGGGACACCCAAAAAATATAAATTACCTTCATATTCAACAATATACACTGCAGAACTTCAGGCAATATCTACAGCTCTTTACTCATCAATTAGCTGTGCACATCAAAAGGTTTTAATTTGTACAGATTCAATGTCGGCACTTCAAAGCATATCAAACTGTAACAAAACCGGTCATACAATAAACAAAATCCGCAATTATTTAGAAATGTTAAAATATCTAAAAAAAAACGTAACATTTCTCTGGACCCCTGGACACTCCGGAATTCCTGGAAATGAAGCTGCGGATAAAGCTGCCAAAGAAGCTGCAATGATGAATAGCCCACCTCTACAAATATATGAGCCGAATGATGTAAAGGCATTTTTAAAGAACAGGGTCAGGAAAAATTGGGAATCCATGTGGGCCGAAATACCACTGACGAACAAACTCAGAAATATAAAAAAAAGTACAAAGCAGTGGACAAGTGCAATAAGAGCGAATAGAAGAGAAGAAGTGGTTGCGACTAGGCTGAGGATCGGTCATTGCAACCTAACTCATGCATATTTAATTAACAAAGAGCCCCAACCACATTGCGAATCATGTCAAACAACAATAACTATAAAACATATAATAGAAGATTGTACATTACTACAAAAAACCTTTGAAAATAATAAAATACCCCGGTCTATAGAGCTTGCACTAGAAAATTCAAAAAATACAATAGATAAAATAATAAACCTTTTTAAAGAAATAGATCTATACCATAAAATATAAGACGCAATTAAATTATAAATTAGGAAATAGATAAAAGAAAAATTGTACGCAAACCAAAGAAAATTAAAAAAGTAAAATAAATTAAAAGACCGTATTACACATAAAAGTGCAAAGGGCGTAATAACCTAGTAGTTGATCGCCCAAAAAAAACCTAATCTAATCTAATCTACAAACTGATCAAACTGATCTGATGAAGGTACACTGAATTACAAAAAATCAAGTGTTACTGTATAAACTATTGTGTATACAGTAAGTTAAATGTTGTACAACAGGGCCTAACCAGGAGTTAAGCAAAACCATTACAGAACCGATTACGTGAATTACAAATGAGATTAACCACTTGCCTATCAGGCCAGCTTTAATGACCGGCATAATTATTTGTAATTAAACCATTTACTTTAAAAAGTTTAATGGAGACAGCGTTCGCTATAAACGTAGTAATAATTAAAATAATTGAGTAGGTTTATTGTCACATATACCCAATGCTTTTAACGTTATATAAATATCTTATTAGATATAAATGATATTCGAGGTTAATATCTATTATTAGTAACTCAGTAATATGTCACAGAGTGTGTGAACTCCATGAGGTCAGTCATATTCTTCATTAATGTAATTAAACATTAAAGATATTAATTATTAAACGAAATGACAACGTACATCAGTCAAAATAAAACAAAAGTATAAATTGTTTCCTATGGTAATTTTGAATGAAATCCTGAATTCAAGTGATGAGGGACATTGAATTTCCGATGTATTATTTATTACACGTTAACACAAACATTACAGCATATGAATTAAATATACATATATACATATGAAACAAAATAAAAATCGAATAATTTGCCCACGGCTTCGCTCGCGTGGAATTTGGTCTGCCATATAAAGTTTCGTGACAGATCATTCCAAATAAATAATTTCATTTTTTTTTAACTATAAGTTACTCGTACATCCGAAATTTCAGATGCCTAACTTCAAAACTGGAATTGTCCAAATTCCTTTCTTAGTGCTCGTTTAAGATGTAAAAAGAACCTATATGCGAATTTCAATATGCTAAGTTCAGTGGTTTCTGCTGTGCGTTGACCACTGGGTGAATTAGTCAATCAGGTTACAGTTTTATATAAACTTCGCCTGTGTGGTATGTTAATAAAAAGTAGCTTATGTCCTTCCCTAGGCTTGAGAATATCCATATCAAATTTCATCACATCCGTGAACATTGATTGACACAAATTAACAAACTGGACGGACAAAAGTTTACTGTTGTTCCTGTCAGTAAAGGATTAGTATGTAATGTTATTGAATTTATTGAGTTGTCGTACGTATTGAGAAGTAAACTAGTAATACCTCATACATCAAAAGAGTAGCTGGGTGAACACGGAAGGAACACATCAGGAACGCCAGAATAAGAGAGGAGCTAGGGTGAAACGACTATCTGAAATTCTGGAGAAGAGGCAGTTGAAGTGATTCGGACATATGTGTGCCGAATGAATGAAGAGCGTGGACCACGCAAGTTCTTCGAAGCTAGACCATATGGAAAAATACCAAGAGCCAGGCCAAGGATGTCGTGGCTAGAATAGGGCAGAAAAGAGGAAAACATTTGGATTCCATGAAGGCATTGGCGAAAGACCGAGACAGATGGAACGCTTGGATCGAGAAACCTCCACGCTGAGAGGCACTGACAAGAAAGAAAAATAAGAAAAATGTGGCTATGTTTTCATTATTGCATCGGGAATCAGTCGATCAATCGGCAATCAACTGCTACAAAATACTGAGGAATGAAAGAAACGGCAATATACGGTCAGTAATACTGTCAGTATCTCCTCCCCTGGGCCGGGTTGAACTGAGGAATGATGTAGTGAACTATCGCTCCTCAATACCCACTTCAGTACATCAGTATATCAGTACATCTGCCATTACTGACAGTATTATTGACAGTTCCTGACTATACTGTCAGTAATGCTGATCGTGTACGGGCCCCTGTAGGATGCTGAGTTACTGAGCCGAAAATCCAAAAGAGTGGCAGATTATTAGATGGATTATTCATTCTATTTATTTTCTGTATTATTATAAAATTGTAGATTTCAATAACAATTTTTTTTTTAAATATTCATTTATTATAAGCTAAATATAATAATGGATTTAGGAAGTAGTAATGAAAATGAAAACAATGTTTAATTCAAAAAAAGATCAATTGAAATGATGGATGAACGGATACGTTAAATAGATTTTCGGACAAATTGAGGTAGATGCTAGTACGGTAAATTGATTATTTTTTTTTATAAAAATTTGAATTTTTTAATAAAAATTCACAATAAATAAATACTGTACAACACTCAATGCAATTACATATACACATATTTTTTAAATAAATAAGAATCGTAAATAGGGTTATTCATCGCTCCAGCTTGTTCAGACCTATAGTATATGAATGGATATATAAGGGTTGGTCGGAAAAAAAGGCACTTAATAATAAAAAAGGGATTTCCTATAAAATATGAGAGGGCTGCCTTCTCTCGACATCCTCATGTATGTCTTTATCTGAATTTATTTTATTTGAATGTATTGTCTTCATACAAGTAACATATTGATGGCATATATAAGGTATGCGCAATAGAGTGCTATTTCTACCTGTGAATATCTTTTACATACGTTTTAAATTATGTAATTAATTAACTTGATTACTATTATTTAATTAATTAAGTAGCAGCTAAAATTCAGTATATGCTTGCATAGTTTTTCATTTTTTTTAACACTATCAAATGCTTTTTCAAAATTTCTCAGCAGAACTTGGTAATCAGTTCAAATCAGATATCTTTTTTTTTAGAAGATTTTTTTTTATAATGACGTAGATGGCGTATGACTGAGATATATATACTTAAAATTATTTAAATAATAAAATTGTTCATTTCTTTAACTTCTGTTACAACTAAAAATTAATGTATTTTTAATTTGCTTTTCCTGTAATGTTTTTTATTACATAGTGATTTATAAGACATTCTTGAGCAGAGCAAATAAAAATTGTTAATTAGTTCAAAGCGAATATCATTAAAGTTTTGTTAATGAAAAATTCGTCTTCAGTGGGATAGTGCTAAATTGCTGTACAGAAGGTCCCGTGTTCGAATCCGACAGTGGCAGATAATTTATTCAATCTCTCATAGATGTAGAAGGACCTTCTGGGATCTCATGACCATCCTGATGATCATCCAAACTTTTAAAAAAGTGGGTACTCTTAATTGGGGTAAATTAGGCTATTGAGAAAGGAACAAATCACCTCCCAGCACCTACTATGTTCAAGACTCTTCCTGGTCCTTACAGGTGCAGTTTTTTTAATGGGTGATAAATTAATTATACTTAAAATTATTTATTTTTTTAATCGAGGTAAGATCTTAGAATGAGATCAAATATGATACTTTACTTGCACCTTGGGAAGACTGAAATTTTAAAATAAATTCTCACGAGCGTCGCGATGATATTTACTTGTATTGGGAGTGGAATTGCTCAATGGTAGAGCACTGAGTTGCCATGCCTAGGACCATGACAGGTCCTAGGTTCAAATCCGGCTGTGACAGATAATTTATTTAATCTCTTAACCGCTAGAGATGTACCCTGTAGGATGCTTACCCAAACTCTAGAGAGTACCATAGTTACGGAAAAACAGGCGATTTAGCGTGGTCTCCGACAACTACCTGCACAGCCGTATTCTTAGAAATGCTACAGTCTCTAACTCGTACTATGCCGCAGACTCTTGATGGATAATTATGGTACGTTATGGATCATATTTTTTTTTACTTTATGATGGATTAATTATTATAAAACATATTTATTCTATTATTACTTTTTTAATGGAAGCTATATGTAAGAATGCGATCAAGTATGTTAGTTTACTTGCACCTTGGAAAGACTACGAACTCAAAATAAATGCTCAACATCGATATTTGTTATATTTGGCGATATATGTTTGCATTGGGAACGGAATCGGTCAATGGTAGAGCGCTGAGTTGCTGGGCTAATGTCTCAGGTTCAAATCCGGCTGTGACAGATATTTTATTTAAGCTGCTAACAACCATAGTTGGTTTCTAAGATATCTAAAGACCCTCCTGAGGCTCACCCAGTCTCTAAAAATTGGGTACCTTTAATTGGTGGAATTGAACAGGCGATTGAGCGTGATCTAGAACAAATCGCCTCCCTGTATAACAGTATTTCCTGAAACAGTACAGTCTCTACCATGTGCTGTACCTAAGATTCATCCTGGGTAGTAGTGGTACAGTTTGTTTAATGAATGGTAAATTAATTATACTTACAATTAATTATTTATTTTTTAAATGGAGGTGAGGTTCCCGGTTCCAATCCGGCTTTGGCAGATAATTTATTTAATCAGTTAAATAATTTGGGCTGACCCTCTGGGATCTATAGAGCCTCCTGGGCTCATACTACCTCAATGTATTATCTAGAGCACCCCTTAATTGGGAGGAAACCAGGCGATTTAGCTGATTTAGGACAAATCACGTTGCACAAACGTATTCTTTGAAACAGTACAGTCTCTAACATGCAATGTGTCCAAGTCTCTTCATTATTCGTTGCGGTATGTTATGGTTCAGATTTTATTTTGAAGTATGATGAATTAATTTTGTTTTTGTATAGGCCTACAAAGGACCAAATCATTTCAACAAGGTCATTTTTCTATTTCTTCTTGGTATTTCCCCTCATTACCGGCGACAGTGCTGCTCTCTTCTTTCTTCCGTCCGGTTCTTTCCTGTCTTCAGTTTTGGTTTTTCTTGAAAACCCACGTGAGTAAACAGTTTCATCCACAGTAGTTGATTTCCATAACATCCTCACAAGAAATCTCCATCTCTTGAAAATCTTTTTCCAACTCTTCGAATCCGGCACGTTTGGTCTTATTTTATTTAAAGTAGAAAAAATCCAGTTCATAAATATTTTGGGTTTTATTATTTTGAACTATAAGATGAATGAATTATTATAAAACTATTTATTTTATTGCTACTTTTTTTAATGGAGGCTACATATTAGAATAAGATATGTTACTTTGCTAGTACCTTGGACGCTCTACAAACTTAGAATAAATACTTAACACTGTGCCGGCGATATTAATTTGTATTAGGAGTGGAGTTGCTCAGTGGTAGAGCGCTGATTTGCCGTCCTGGAGGTCTAGCTCAGGTTCAAATACATCTGTGAAAGATAATTTATTTAAACTTTAATAGGATGTAGATAAACCTTTTGGGGGGACTAATGATCCTCCTGGGCTCATATAAAGTATTATTAAGAATACTCCTTAATTGAGAGAAAGCCAGGAGTCTAAGATAAATCAACAGCCTGCACAACCGTATTCCTTGAAGCCGTACAGTCTCTACCATGTACTAAGTCCAAGAGTCTACATGGTTTGTTGTGGTATGTTATGGTTCATGTTTTTTTTTTTTTTAATATGGATGCCTTAATTTTTTTTTCGTATAGGCCTACTAAGGACCAGATAGTTTCAGGTAGGATCTAAAGTCTTATCCAATCTCTAGAAAGTGGGTACTCTTAATTAGGAGAAAACCAGGAAATTGAGCATGAGTCTAAATCACTTCCCTGCACTACTGTATCCTTTGTACTACACAGTGCAGTACAGTCTCTACCATTGACTGTGCTATAGACTCTACATGGTTCATTGTGGTATGTTATGCCTTATAGTTTTTTTTTAATGTATGATAAATGAATTATATTAAAATTGCTTATTATTTGTTATTAATTATTTTTTTTAATGGAGGCTAGGTCTTAGAATGAGGTCTACTATGTTACTTTACTTGCACCTTGGAACTTCTAAGAAGTTAAAATAAATACTGAGAAGGGCCATGAGATTCCCTTAAGGGGGAGTAAGGTAAGAGTTTTCATTGTTCCATCTGATAAGAAGCAAATCCTCGGTTGGGATCCAATAACCTTCTCAATCCCAGCGAGTCAAGAACCGACAGCTGTTATCTTTTTTATTGACAGTCCAAAGTCCTTGTTTTTTGGGGATCCGGCTGTTTTTTATTTCAGTTTATTTATTTGGCTTCTGTTTCATTTTATTAGTGAAATCGTTTCGTATTTTTTCCTCTTCCTAGTGCTTGCTAAACATTTTTCAATATTTTAAGATAAAAACCCTGATAATACACCAATAAAAACCATTTTATATAAGAGAGAGATTTATTTTTCTAATTCAAATGATCACCGATTCATATTTTACATGATAAATAGGAGGGTTGCATTCGAAAAAATACATAAAAGAGGCCATAACATCAATATATGATGTTTCAATTATTCAACAACAGTGCCACACACAAACGATGATATACCACACAAAGTCATTGATGGTGACTTGATGACTGTGTTTAAAAACTGTTTCCAGTGTTTCACACTTTATAATAGCTTGATAAGCCACAGGAGGGTCTGCAGAATCCGCAGGTTCGATCTATGAGAAGTTTCCGGAAGTCAGAATGAATAACGAGAGAGCAATGGTTCAATGCTAGAGTGCTGAATTGCCGAGCTGGGTTAAAATGTGTTTTAGTGTAATCTAGAACAAATCACCTCTTTGCACAACCGTTTTCCTATAAACTGTATAGCCGCTATCAAGACCTAAACCGAAGATTCTTAATTAGTTGTATTAGTGCAGGGGTTTTTTAGATGCAAGAATAAACAATATCTAAATATATTGAAATATTGAGGCTACTATCATTTATTCTTAAAAAAACAACTACTAATTAACCTTTTATAAGTTTTTCCTTGAAAACTTAATATACTAGACGGGGGTAAAAGAGTTTGTAGATCATATTTTTTAAAAGAAAAAAAAAATATTTTGTGCCACAACATAAGTAATGAATTCATTAATATTTGAGTGGCTGTGAAAAATGTCATTCCACAGGGTGTCAGAGAGCGTGAGAGAGAGAGAGAGAGAGAGAGAGAGAGAGAGAGAGAGAGAAAGAGAGAGTGAGAGAGAGGGTGAGGGGGTAAGTTCCATTTTTTATGGAGCACACACCTGCACCCGTTATCAATCTCTCCTACCACCCACCTACGAAGGCACGTCTTCTCCGATTAATTCCTAGCTCGGGGTAGCCACCAATTCCTCACTTCCGATCCGACAACAGTTCTTCATAGAATTCCTCTAATTGCCTCCTCATTAGTGAGAGACAAATGGAACGGTGTCCGCCTGAGGTTGGAATGGATTCCACGGGTAAGGTTCCGATGGATATCCCAAACCGAACATCTGCTTAACCTCATCCTTTTGTAATAATTCAATTATGAGAATTTTTTCTTCCTAATCTTTAAGTATGGTACTGGGTTCAAATCTATAGGATAAACTATGGACGCTGTGGGGCCTGCAGGGAGTGCAGTCAAATATAACTGGGGAGTGCAGTCAAATATAACACACATGAAAAACTTTTTTTATATAGTGCCTACGTTTCGGCCTACGGTGTAGGCCATCTTCATGGCAACCAAGTAGTTTTGCTTACTTTGTTTTATCTTTGAATGTACCCCCTGAACAACTCCATCCGTCATTAGAATATCCAGTCGACTATTCCACTCAAATATACTACATTAAGAGTCCTAAACATTGCCAAAAATGTAGTACACAGTTTTATATCAGCCAAACTTCATCTTGTCGGAAAATGGACGACATGAATACACAGTTCACGGGATATATTTCCTGTTACATAACAGTAAAATATGTTAATTATTCCGCAGATTGTCACTTCGATTTGAGTCCCAACAAGTTTTAATTTGTCATTCGTTCCCGTGGTAGCTTAGTGTAGTTTAATATGGAAATGTGTATATTTCGGTAATAATTTCATCTAGAGATGAACGTTTCAACAAAAATATAACATCTATACTTCGAAATGTTAGTTGTAACTTTTATTTCTTGATGAAATGAATACTGGAATTTCACATAACTGCACTCCTTTCTTTCAGACTAAAACTCAATATTATTTTTTATATTATTTAGTGAGTATTAAAAAAGAAATTATTGTTGAAAGTTACATCGTGTTGTGACTTAACTAGAAGCGACCAACTGCGGAACGAATACCATTTATTAAAACCAAAACTGTGGAACAAACAAAGATGGTCATAGATACAGAAACTAAAATGAACTTATCACACTTCTCCAAAATTTTCATTGAAAATAACAACCAACAAAAAATTGTACCTTTAGAACCCATGAAGGTTACTAGGCTCAGTACATGGCAGGTACTGTTTCTAACTCAACGGTAGTGCATAGAAGTGATTTATTTGGACGAGATCATGATCAACTGCCTACATTTTTGCCCTAATTTTAAGTATTCACTTAAAATAGGCAGGGTGAGCCTCAGAATGATCTGTATACCCCAAAGGGCAATCTGTGACTGCCAACAAATTAAATAATTCATATGAAAAGGCAGAATTTGAACCCGATAACTTCAAAACTGCAACTCAGAGCTCTACACACCGAGACTAATTGTATGAATAAATTGTTGCAGAAATGAAATAATAAATAAAAGAAATCTGTACCAATACAACCTACGAAGGGTTTGTGGTTCAGTAAACGGTAAAGACTATAATGTTTCTTACAAAAACTTTGTCTAGGGAGCTGATTTGGCCGAGACGCTCAACCACCAGTTTTCCCTACAATTGAGACATATACTATCCAACATCCACTGCCCGATTCGAATCTATAGCCTTCAGCTCAGCAATTAAACACCCCATAAACTGTTATAAACCACTCCCCAATTTATACTAGAACGGTTCACTACAAAAGCACGCCGTACGCACCAAACATCTTCAATAGATTCTTATATTATGATATAGCTTTTTTTTTACTGGACTAGTAATTGATATTTAACTAAGAAGTAAAACAAAAAAACCATTCTCCAGTCCATTATGACTGGAGAATGGTTTTTTTGTTTTACTTCTTAGTTAAATACATTCTTATATTGCAGTAAACGAATCGAATGTGTTAAAAATAGTCTACTTCAATATTGCTGCATTCATATCAAGATTATAACAAGGTCCTAAATATTAACTTCAACCGTTTTATATTTATAAATTATTAATAAATATTTTTAGACTGAAGTTCAATGTTTAATATAGGCATTAAACATAGCCCTGCTTACTTAACAATATAAAGATCTTCCATATATTATTCATTGAATCAAATCCATACCCTTCCAATAATATAAAATATATTGCTGCTATTAATAATGTTATTCTTTGAAGAGATATTTATGTACAATTTTATAAAGTTCTCCGATATAGTTGTTATTTAACGAGTAACCATTTTTATTCTTCAGTACATAATATAAATAAGAAAATATACAGTTGTAAAAAGAAACTTCTGTAACTTGCTGGCATTTCTCTGAATCACGAGAAGAGTTTACTAAATTTCTAGGGAAAATATGAAACTTTTTGTCGCAATAAAAATTTCAAATCTTGTTTCCCTGGATAATATTTTATAAACTTTCTCTGTTCTCTCCCAGATATATTTCAAGGGGACAAAAGAAAAAAAAAAAGTGCAACAATATAACACAGTTAATTAAAAAAATGTTTTGTAACTTTGAATGTTAATACTTTAAGTGCTCGAATTAGAGGTGCAATTAAGATTCTTAGGGTTTGAGTGTGTACATTATTTTATTTGTTTTTATTATTTTTTATCTAGACCTTATTTTATTATCATTTTTGCATTAATGTCCTTTTATTACCGCATGTATATATGTTTGCGTATGTATATATTTTATTACATTCACTTATTTTATTTTGTTTATATCACTTTTTTGTTTTGTTATGGAATGGTTGTAGCTATATAGCACCATTACTTATTGCCCAAAAGTGGATTGTTATGTCTGAATAAAGTGTTAAAAAAAAATTAAGATTCTAATAACTAAAAACGATTATAAAATGCATTAAAAACATAGAAGAACAAAATACCTATAAAATAAATAATTAAATATAATACTCATGAGGAAGAAAATGGTCCGGGTATAGCTAAAAAAAATAATACATTAAGTATTATTTTTATTAGAAACCTAGCTTTTGACCAACATTACAGGTCTTCTTCAGGGCTAGATAGTAAAGATACACAAATATTTAAAAAGGAAATAGTTAAAAAAATATAAAATAAATAAATAAAAATAATACAAGTGAAAATCACGGAATATATATTGCGCAAAAATGAATAGGGATATTGCTAATTTTGTAGTATATAATTTACCTACCATTTATATTATTATGGAAATGTTTACATTTCACAATATTTAATGTAGTATAATTTCTGATAACTATTAATGCTTTTTATAATAAAAATAATACAGAAATGCTAGGAAAAGTAAGTAAGTAAGTACCTATTCATTTTTGCGCAGTTTACATAACTGATTTATCCTGAGTATCCCAAAGTTGGGTAAAACTAAAAAAAAAAAATATTAAAGTAAACAAGAATAAATTAAATTATAAAATAAAAATTACGTCTCTCCAATTATGAGCTAAAATAATGAGATATAGGTTAATTACATTAATGACGAAAAATAATATGTAAGTAAATGTATCAGAACGGGAGAAGACCTGGGTTGAAAGGATGGTTTTAATAAATAGTGAATAAATTATTGGTTATAATAAATAATTGTTGCTAATAATAATTACAAGGGATAATAAAAACTTCTTCTAATTTAATTTTTAAAAAATCTTCTTTTTTGGACCTTGGTCCGGACCATTTACCTTCGTATATATACGGTCAACTAGTAATTATTTACACTATAATATAATTGACTTAGAAGTGGAGTATCTCAGTATGTAGAGCGCTGAACTGATGTACTGAAAGTTCCGGGTTCGAATCCGGCTGTATCAGTTAATTTATTTAATTTGTTAACATCCACGGATGGACCGGTGGGATCTCTAGACCTTCATAAAACTCATGAAGCCACTATAAATGGACACCTTTACGGTGAAGCAGGCACAACAGTTGCCTTAGAAACAGTACAGTCTCCATCATGTTATGAACCCCGCACCCTTCATGAGGTGTAGTGGAATATTTTCTACTAGATCTTGATAGTATTTTATGCAATAAAAATATAGTATACATTTTTATTTCTTAAATACGAAACCATTATTCAAATATTTTTATTTTTTAAAGAGAAAAGATAGGCCCTCGACCGGGATTTGAACCCGGAACCTTTGTCTCACTGTGACATCCCGGTCGAGGGCCTATCTTTTCTCTTTAAAAAATAAAAATATTTATAGCTCATAAAAAATGGCCAATAATTATAAAAAACATTATTCAAATAGTTTTTCATCTGTTTAAGGATTTTGGGCTTGAGAAATGCAAAATAATATCTTTCTATTGAAAACGTGTTAATATAACGTGCTTGAGTTAAAAATAACGAAACGCTTAGGTAACAGAAAAAGACAGACAGATCAGTCGTTCTATTTGCTTTAAATAAAATAAATATAAATACAGAAGAGTGAACATTTTAAAATTGAGATGATAAAAATTTACAAGGATGTAAGTCTGTCTTCTTTCTTCTTTTTTTAAAATTTTGATATACAATAATAATAAAATTGAATATAGCTTTATGTGAAAATGGTTGATTGTAGATACCTAAATACACAGTAAATAATTTATATTTATTAGTGGGGATAATTTTATTTATTGTACCTTTATTTTCCGTATTAGTCATGAAGATGTACTAACATCCGTACCGTCCACTTGAGGCAAGAACCAATATTCCGTTAGGTAATAGAATTTTTAAAACGCAATAGATATGTGAAAGATATAGAAGAATATCCGGGGCAATAACTGTGCATACATCCTCCCATTGTCGAGACTTATCATTGAAAATACGACTTGAATATCGTACGAGAACTGTTATTCAGGGAAAATCTTAATTTCGATCGGCCTTATTTACGGCAATCGCTACGTGAGCGGGTTTCGATCTCTGCCCACCCCTTTGCCGTCATATACTGTTAGAGGAAAATCAATCATATCTAGAAAAATAAATATACAGGATTTGTCCTCAACTTTTTTTCATAGCAGGACTTAAAATTGTTTCAATTATTCAATGTTTGATAGACGGCAGTAGATAAGATCAAATTTAAAACAAACAACAATAACAATAATATTTGTTCTTTTTTTTCTAAATATAGGGGGAGGGAGTGAGAAGTATTCGAAATCTGTAATAAGCTTTATTGAAAAAAATACTGGCTTCTTATGCAGCTGAGGCAGTTAAAGTAAAATATTTAAATAGTTATCAGCCAAGGACGAATGCTAACTATTTCAGAAAACCTGTTCCACTACAACCGCGAACGGGCCTGGGGTTCAGTATATGATTGAGACTGTACCGTTTCATGGACAACGGTTCTGCAAGGAGGTGACTTGTCCTAGGTCACGCTCATTCGCCAGATTTCCCCCCCTTAATTTGGGTATCGTATTTTTATAATATTTTATAGAGGCTGGATGTGCCCCAGAAGGGTCCTAGATTCCATATGATCTATCTCCGGCTGCAAACAGACTAAATAATAGCCTGGCCTTTAGCGGTATTTGAACCAGGATTTCCGGCATGGCAAATCAGTGCTCTACCACTGAGCCACTTCGCTCCCTTAAAAATGTGAAACCCTTCACGATTTTGCGTGTCATCCTTGCGCCGGCCCCTGCTAATCTTCTCTGTACCGTTCCAAAGGATGAAGGCTGTGGGAAAATCAACCCTTCCTAGGGCTTATGCAGCCACTTTAAAATGTGATATAGAACAAATCACCTGCTAGCATAATCACAGTCTAGGAAACAGTGTATTGCCCTTCTTTTACCGAACCCCCAGACCTTTGGTGGACAGCTGTACAGATCTAAGAAAAAAAAAATTCTAGCTCTTACTATTCGAAACACTCCGACGGTAAAATTAGAATTTTAGTTTTAATAAGATTTTTTCGAAGAAAAAAAGACCCATACAATTGTTCTGCGTCAGGAGATTTTTGTTAAGCGTATTGGAGGTAGGTTGCTATCTGTGATTTTTATGTTTGGATTGTTGACGTGAGATGTATTGCATTTTATCTTCATTGATTTTTTGTAAAAAAATTTATTTTGGTGGTATGTCCTGCTGAATGGTCGAAACCACGGCTGGTTATTTTTTCCCATTAATAAAGAGACTTGAGGCTTTATTTTTTTTTTCGTAGTGCATTCTAATAATATATACAAAAACCTTGAAAGATATTTAAACAATCACAAATTAAAACAAAGAAGTTCATATAAACTCGTGATTTGCTTAATATGAGGCAAACAATATTACATTTAGTATAAGATTAGCATTATTTATTAATATTTATTGCTCATGCTGTTAATAATTTTGGCATTTCTTTTATTTGATTTTCGTTCAACCGTTAGATTTTTCCAAAATTTTGGAGGTCTTGAGTTGGAAAAAATATAACTGCAACTACTCAACAATTATGTAATTTTTTAGGATGGAAAGTATAGTAGTATTTTGATTGGTCATTTGGTACAGCTTTATTATCCGTACTCCAAAAAAACAAAACAAAAAAACATGATATATAATCATAATTTTATTCTAAATTACATTTTTCTCAACTCTGCTTAAGTTTTTGTTTCTTAGATTACAACTATTCTAAATCTAATAATAATATATATATATATATATATATATATATATATATATATATATATATATATATATATTATTTTTATTTTTATTATATATTATTTTAATTATTATTAGAAGGGTGTTAAAAGTGGTTTTAGATAACATAAAAAAATAAAAAAAAGTTCATATAAACCGACGATACTATTATACACAGAACAAAAGTTTTTTATTTGAGCTTAACGAAATTTTTGTTGATTAGGAAGAAATTTTTAGATAAATAGTTATTACTAGATAGTTGTTGAAAACAATATCATAAAACCCATTTAATCTACTTTTTCCAGTACTTCTTGCCAAAATGGCGGATGGATAAATAAAATGGAGGAAAAAGGATTAATTGAAAACCTAGTTCTTGAAGAAGAGAGTATCAAGTAGACATATTAAACCGGGACCGCGGTAACCCAATATCCTCAACTTCTCTTTTCCAGGCATCTGAAAAGTCTAGGTTGTTCTCCAGCGACTGGAACAATCTCCCTTCCAGGCATATCCCTTTTCGTCTAGGACTTGTACTAGTTGCTAATAGAAATCTCGCCCGCTTCTGGAGTGATTTAAATGCATCAGTTTCTTACGAGCTTGAGGATGAAACGGCTTAAGCGAACAAAGCATTAGGTTAGTAAGGGTTGTGTTTTTTCTTCCCTGACTGAACTGCAAAATAGTTAGCTTTAACTTGGATTAAAGTCAGAGAAGTTAACTTAAAAGGATGATAAGAAGTGAATTTATTCTATACTACAATCGGATAAGAATCTTTAGAGAAAAAAATACATGTAATTTTCCAAACATTGGCCTTTTTAATTCGGTAATTTAATTGAAATGTGTCCGTGCTCTTAGGATAAAAAATAAAATAAAAACTGTACCTCTTCAGGCCATGAAGGGTCTGGGGTTCAGTAAATGGTACAGACTGTACGGTTTTTTAGACCACGGTTGTGTAGGGTCACGGTCGACTTGTTTTCGGTGACGCCCAAACTAGATTTCCTCCCTTATTTTGGGTTTATATTATATATTTTACATTATAGAGGCTGGGTAAGCCCCAGAAGGGTCCTAGAACCCATGTGATCCACCTCCAAATGCTAACAGATTAAATAAAAGTCTTGCCAGTAGCGGGATTTGAACCCGTCAACTCAGCGCTCTACCACTGAGCCACTCCGCTCCCTAGAAATATATAATTAACCTAGAAATAATCATCATGTCGTCCACTGTTTAATTACTTGCTTTAAGTCCGCTAATTACCATATCATACGTAGCCTTACTTCGGAAAAGTTGAACCGTGACAAAAGGGAAACTAAATTAATCAAACGCAGTCTAATTAGTACTAACTATAGCTCTTCTTCAAACCACTTCATTAATAAACCAAAAAGTTGTGTTTATTACACTGGAGAATATCTGTAGTTCAAACTAGGAATTTAATCAGGGTTGTATTTCTCTGGAAATAAAAATAAATTAATAAGCACAGTTTTATTAGAGTTATTTTTTTTTTTTATTATAAAAGAGTTTTGAGTATTAAAAAAAAACTGTACTACTGCAACCCGAGAAGGGTCTAGTACATACCAGAGACTGTACTGTTTCTAATAGAACGGTTGTGAAGGAAGATGATCAACCGCCAGTTAACTTTATAGAGGCTTGGTGATCCCAATAATGGTCTAAAGACCCCGTAGGATCGATCCATGACTGTAAATAAATTATCTATCACAAGGTTCGAAACCGGAACCTCTGCTTAGCAAATCAGCACTCTATACATTGATCTACCCCGTTCCCTTAAAATCTCATCATAATTATTTTTGATGGTTGAAAAAAAAAAAAAAAAAGTCACTATCATTTTCAGTGTAATTTCTCCGACAAAATATAAAACTTAAAACGTAATAGCATCCCTAAAATTAATCGAGCTGTAAAAAAAATAATATATATGTGATGTGGCATTTAAATCGCTAACTAACCAAATATAACATGACTGAATATGCATATTTTTAATAGTAATAGGGCTTAACTAGCCGAAAGGATCGATGCCGATACCACAAATGTCTGCCTAGAAATTTCGAACACTATCCAAACCCAAATCCGCCAGATCACTCTTAAGTTGATCCTCCCACCAACACCTTGGTCTTTCATTCAGACGTGATATTTGTGTGTGTGTATATATATATATATATATATATATATATATATATATATATATATATATATATATATATTTATTTCACGTAAACTATTATATAATTTTACATTCTATTCATTGTATTTTTTTCTAGACATTACTATCATTTCTGTCGATAAAATTTATTCATTTGCTAGTGCAATGTTGATAAGATTTTTCTGTTTTGTTTTATTCTCAGCTGATGAAGGCCTAAAAATTAGACCCAAACGTCGGCACAAAATAAAATAAGTTGCAAATACTTGTTAGTATAAAATTTATTAATTGCTCCTCCGAACGTTTTCAACATTACTCAAAATCCATCCGGTCATAAATTTCCACATAAACAAATAAATTTGTGTTATAATTATTATTAATATTTGTACCAATACAACCCATGAGGGGTCTTCAGTTGAGTACCGTGAGGTGACATTTGTCACAGCCACTCAAATATACATGAATTCATTACTTATGTTGTGGCTAAAAATATATATTTTTTCATTTTAAAGAAAATGGTCTACAAAATCTTTTTCCCCCGCCTAGTACATTAAAATTTCAAGTAAGAGCTAAAAAAATATTATTTTTTTTTTTTTAAAGATAGTAGCCTTAATAATTAACTGAATTTATCTAAAAAGACCTGTAGCACTATAACTCATTTCGGGTATTGGGTTCAGTAAGTGGTAGTCTGTGCTGTTTGTTTGATAAAGTTTGTGCAGAAAGGTGATTTGTCATAGATCACGCTCAACAGTCAGATTTTGCATCTATTTTTGGTATCCAGTATATGGAGGCTGGGTGGGCTCCAAGAGGGTATATATACCTATATATCTCATAAGGGGAGGGGAGAGGGGTACACTCCTTGTCTGTTAATAGATTAATTAAATGTTTGCCAGCATGACAGCCCAGCGCTTTACCACTAAGCAATTCTGCTCCCTCAATATTTGTGAAATAAAATCACTTCTACTGTAACAAAAAACAATAATAACAATAAAATATTTTATTGAGACTATCCCTGTCATAAGCTAGCTGGATTTGAAAGTTGTCTTGTTTGCCATGTACTCTCTGGTCGATCGGCCCATGTAGTTTGTACTCCAATTGTTTACGGCGCGTTCACAACTCGTGTTTGCATTTCTAGGGCCGTGTGTTTACGAAGGAATTATGTTGCTGATGTGTCTGACTCCCGGTACAGCAGTTCCAGACCGTTTAGAATTCAGCTTTACAAATTTATTGTTTAATTATTCCGCATATGTGTATCGTGGAATATGTAAAACTATGACTATTATCAGTTGACCATACAAATTATTTTTTGTAAACGACACTATTTTATTTCTATAACAATATACTCGTAGCTTCAACCAATACAATTGCTACTGAAGAATTAACTAAAAAATGCCATATTTTGAATTATTTCGTTGTTCTTTTGATGAAGCGTTTTTTACTAGTACAACCCATGAAGAGTCTTGGGTTCAGGACATGGTAGAGACTATTCTGTTCCTAAGTCTACAGTACTAGAGGACTGTACTAGGAGATGATTTCTGTAAGATTCCACCCAAACCCCAAGGTTTCGCCCAATTGATGATTCCTACTATTTAGAAATTGGGTGAGCCCCAGAATGTTCTCAGATCCTTGAGTATCCACTCATGGCCCTTGATATATTAAATAATTTAGTCGGATTTGAACCTTTGATACCTTCAACACTCAGAACTAGTTGAGAAATATCCCCTGCTACATCAAAATTGAATTCTTCCCCTGGCATATAGAGGCGAGGTCAAATGAACCAATTGGTGAACA
The DNA here is from genome assembly GCA_037127475.1 of Arma custos. Classification (NCBI taxonomy): domain Eukaryota; kingdom Metazoa; phylum Arthropoda; class Insecta; order Hemiptera; family Pentatomidae; genus Arma; species Arma custos. Next base: position 36,055,553 of record CM073765.1, read on the forward strand.
TGCAGTTCGTCATAGTATCGTCAACTCGATGCTAATACAGCGACTGGACCTCCATGCATAATGAGCACAATCATGGCCCAATCACTGATTTATGGGAAATGAGCAAAAGTGTCATGGGAAATTCCGGTGGAAAATTCAGGCACAAAGGCTATCCAAAGCAACCCTTTGTATTTGATTGTATTGTACTTTATTGTATTTGTATCTTTTTTGATCGATGAAGTTCAAATGACTGTGGGATCAATTTAAGGTATATTGGCTAATGTAGTGGACGCCATCATGTGTAACCCAAAGTTCATATTGGTGTTGTTATTTTTGAGTTCGTGAGTGACGTATTATGTACCATTGAAAAGCGAATTAAGGCTTAGAAGTTATAGAAAAGAGGAGAAAACCGCAAACATTCAAATGATGTTTGTAGTTGATAGTATCTATTTTCTTTATTTTTTTCGGAAATCGAAATGGTGTTAATGAGAATACATACGATATATTTTCAAATGTATTTCAAGTAGGGTTATCAGTGAAGTTTTCGTGATCACTATGTCTTCTTAAGTAGGTATCGCTCATTTTTTTATTATTTAGTTTTTTTTTAGGGGGGGGGGTGTTTGCCAGAGGATAGCTATTTGCAATTTTTTTAATATTAAATGAAAGATCTGAGAAGAGCACTGAGGTTGACATGCCGAAAATCATGGTTTGAATCCCGCTGCTAGCAAGTCTTTTATTTAGTCTAGTATCGGTCAGAAAAGGGTCATGAGATCGAGGCCCCCTTGGGGCTCATGCAGCATCTATAAAGTGGGTACCCAAAACAAGGGGGGGGATGTATTGGTTGAGCACGATCTAGGACAATTCCCCTCCCTGCAAAACCGTTATCCAGTCTTGACCATATACTGAACCCCAGACCCGTTCACGGTTTTTTAATTTTTTGTATTTGTTAAAACATATATACATATCTCTACATCATGTTTTTATAAAAAAATGTTTTTAGTGGTATACTATTACATCTTATCGAGGAACTGCCATTTTCTTAGCCGTTTGTCGTGCTCAATCAGCTAAGTTATAAATATTCTTTTTTAATTTACAGGTCACGAAATCACTGATTCTAACTTTTAAAAAACTGTTTTTTAATTAAGATAGAATTTATCAATTAAAACATTCTAACCTGTTCCGATATTTCTATTTTAGGACTGTTAATTGAATGCAACTAAATGAAGTAATGAGATTAAGTAATAAATAAAATAAAAGTAACAAGTAACGTTAAGAGGGAAATTTCGGCCAATATCTGAAAACTATCTATACAATACATTTCGGCCTGAATAAATTAAATTCATAAAAAAAGTATTGATTTCGAAAAGTTGACACCAATTTAAGAATATGCCTACAATGTAAAATATTAAACATTATTTTATAATCTTTGTAATTTTACATTTTCTTGATTGTGAGAGTATATAAGTAATAATGTTTTTCTATATATTTTAACTATCACTTATTTTTTTTATTAATGTTGTAAACATTTCATTACATTCACAGAGTATACTGAAGTGTGGAATGTGCCAATAAATAAACGGTTCTATCGAAAGTAAAATTAGATTAAGACATGTTGCTTATAAGCTATAATTCATTTTTTATCCATAAAGCGACAGAATAAAAAATAAATCAGATTATCTTATTTAATGCGAAATAATCAATAACTCAAAAAAAAAGTCAGTAACCAGCCTTATCTTTACAGGATTACTAAGAGGGTATATTATAAGTACAAAACTGAGCTTCAATTTTTAGAATAACATCACAATTCTACTACTGCAGTGCAATTAAGTGAACAGCTGTATAATTTGTAAAATGCGGAATGTTCCGCCTTTAAGCGTTAGATATCTAAAATATCAGGAATATTTTAGCTAATTTGAACTATTTAATATTTCGACTTTTTAAAAAATTCTTTTTCTATATACTTGATTATTTTATAATCTATCTTTCTTTAGTGAAGCAAAAGTTATACGTATATATGCCCCTCATAATTTTATTGGTAATATTTTAATCATAGGTTCATGCAATTATTACACGAAAAAACGTTAAATCGGAAAGCGCATGAATGCGCCGATAGCTTCGGTCGGTGACTAAGCACTCTTGGTGTGGGGACTGGTTTTGTAGGACAGATGTATGCGCACAGAGCACATTAAGTGTTAAAAAGGAAGAGAATGGAAATTTAAAAGTTGTGACTTAACTTGCGGAACTGTTACCGTGAAATAGAAATTCCCCTTAGGGTTTCACCTTATTACCTAACCGTGCATTTCACAGAACAAGGTTGGCTTTATAGCGAGAAACCCGAAATCGGGTATTATTAACGATACCAGGGTCGACCTTATCGCTTCAAGAATTCTCCATTCCTTTTCTGTCACGGCAGAGGATGCGATACCATCTAAATTACGAATAAGAAAGAAGCTAAAATTGGAAGAGAGTTAACGGAACATCAGTCAAGCCAGGGCCGAGGGACAGCCGAGGCTAGAAAATTAAATATGTCAAGAGAGAACAAGATAGGAGCTAATCTGGCGGATCGGTTCATTAAAGTGATTGTATTAAACGGAGGCTAATCGCGGAAGGGAGGGGGAAAGGATGAGGGGGGGGGGGGTGGAGTGGAGGGGTAGTATTTGTGGAGAGGGGGGAGGAAATCCATCATGCTCCGGTCCTATCTGCGATCTTCCCTCCGTTCCTTCCTCCCCGCTCCGATCAATCCATTCGGCCTCTTAGGATATTGTTCCCGAGGCACGATGCCTTTTCCGACTCTATAGCCTAAATCGTTCCTCGACGATATCAATCGGTAACTTCTTTTATAATCGTATCCGTTCCTCCGGATATTGAAGATACAGTGTTCATTTTTACTTCACAGTGCGTATTAAATATCCACTACATATTACCTCTTTTCAAACTTAATGTATTCATTAAAAAAGAAGGTGGATGAGGAATCCATTATTATAGAAAATTGAACCAAGCCAAGAGAGAGGTACCGCTGGCTACTGTTCTTCTTCATGCCTCTCATCTCATTGTATATTATTTAACTGTTAGCCAATCTGCTGATTTTCATTTTTTTTTTTTTTTTACAGATGTGGATGCAAATATAAAGTAAAAAAAATATTCAGAAATAATCCCGAAAACAAACAGGTCATTGTCCAAAATACCGGAACGAAAACAACCAGTGAACGTTTCGCCTATTCAGGCAACATCAGGACACTATTTCACAAGGAAATCACATCAAAGAAGACAAAGAGCACATCTATCAGCGCAAACAAGTTCTTTAAATAGAGAAATCATTTTAATTTTTATTTAATTTATTGAAAATTACAACTGCATTATACTAATACAAGTAGATTTAATGAATGATACAAAATCTGTTGGACAATCGATTTATGTATCCATCGGTTCAAACCAAATGATCTATTTGAGTTATGTTATCATTTCTTACTTTTATAGATATAGTTAAGTTTCATAAAACCGCAATAAGTCTTGTCTCCGGTGTTGATGCATCACAGAATTACATTACATTAGATCAACAGAATGACATGAGTTTGTGGTAGCAACTCTGTTACCCCTGCTAACCTTCCTTTCTTTAATTTATTTCTGTATTGAATTGCTACATATGAAAATATTCTTTAAAATAATAGAATTGAGACTACTCACAGTTAGTAATCAAATTGCATATTGAACTCAGAAAGCCAGGAGGCCATCTTATTTTCATACGCCTTGCAGGATCACTGTATATTATCACGACGGATTTAGATTTTCAGCTAATTGGTGGAGGAACCATTTGTCCATAAATCAAGATAGTGGTGAAGATTTACTATTATGCTATTTACTTAATGATATAAATTGATCCGAGCGAGGTAGCTTATAGTCATTGCTTCCATGATTTTCTTAATATTCTGATAGAGAGAATAGAGAATAGTTTTCTCAAGGGAAGAGATATTTGAAGCGTGGGATCAAAAGCGAATAACTCCGATATTTCAAAAAGTCTCTTTTTCATTATTCACTAGTTTTGTCTCGTGTCTTGTTTAACGCAACACATTTCCGCCTCATTTCTAATGTATTTTAACGTATTTTAAATGTAATTTCCAGATGAGTGCTTATATGTTCGGAGCGAAACGTCGGCTTCTCATTGAATTTGCTATGTACTGATGCAGGCGGCACCATGAAAGGGATGCTGAGGGGGGAAAATGTGTCATGTCGGGACACATGAAAGGGAATATGTTTGGGACAATAAACAGACCCTTGGTCCCCTTATGGTTTTATGGTCCAAGATAGTGGAGAAGGAAGGAGAGGGGGAGAGAATAAAACTCTTGAAATAGGAGGCTGAAGGTAGGGCTCGGAGAGATAGACGCACAGCAGGAAGGTACTCGGGAGACGAGGCCGGAAAGAAGAAGAAGACGGATACCCCGAGAGAGAAGAGCGGCCGAACGAAGCGGGCGGAGATGTCGAGGAAGAAGACCGACCTGTAACCCAATCTACCCCTGTCCACAGATAAGTTTAGTTTAGTTCCTGTAATGTATTTTATGGCAATCCTATTTATATATATATTAAAATCTGAATCATTAACCTTGTTGAAATTAAATGAATAAACGATCCTTATTGTAATTCTTTTGATGCTTACATACCAGATACACTATTTAGTTATAAATAATATATTGAAGGTAGAATAGATAAGTAAATTGGTAAACACAAGAATAGACCTTTGGAAAGGAACCCAATTATGATTAAGGAAAATAAATAATAATTTGAGTACTCATCCTAAATGAGACTCTGCCATCCCAAATATCAAAATATATATTCAAGATATATTTAGGAGTAGAAACATAGCAAATTATAAATATAAAAATCATTATTGAAAGCGGTGAATCCTTAGCAATTAGTTGTTTATTCTTGCCATAGGTTTTCGATTCTCGCGGATCCAATTACATCGATATTTATTACGATTTTATTCAATATTCCTCTCCTCTTCCTATTGAGCGATAGCCTGCCCTGAGGAAGGGCAAGAACTGATCCTTGTAGGCATGTTCAATATGTGCTCCATCCAGCCTGCCAATTCGCCCAAATCCCTGCCACGGCGGGAGGAGCACGGAGCTCCGCCATTATAATGTCTCTTAGACCTCTGGATTTATGGTCAGCCCTCTCGCTCCCTCTCTCCCCTCCCCCCCCTCTCACTCCCTTTCTCTCTCTTTCTCTCTCCCTCTCTCTTGCTATTATCAATATTTCTCCTTTCTTCTCCGCTGTATCTTCCGTTACATTTCGTTGGAAATTGTATCATATCACATCTCTTCAGAGAGAAAATTGCGTTTTCTCTCTAATATAGATAAGGAGGTACACTAATGGCGTATCAAAGCTGTATATTAATGACAACCATGTTCTCTTAACTAATTGAAACATAAAAAAAATTGTAGTACTTTAACTTATAAAGAGTCTTGGGTACCATACATGGCCGAGACAGAGCTGTTTCTTAGTAACGGTTGTGTAGGAAAGCGATTTGTCCGATATCAATACCAACGTGCAGGTTATCACTCAATTACGTGTGTCCACTTTATAGAGGCTGGGTGATCCACGGTATTTCAGCATGTTTCACAAGACCTATCCTATCATTAACATTCAGCCTATGATTTCTTCTATAGTTAAATGATTTCCTAATAATATTCTGGGCTAATTAAGATGAAAGGTAATTGGATCGATGATAAGAATTGCTCCACGAAGAATTTAATGGATTTTATAACTGTTCTTCGCAATAAGAAGGAAATCTCGAATCCCACTAGGAAATTCAGAAAACTATGGTAACATCCGGATATAGGAAAGTGGCAGCACCTGCTATGTATTTAATAGTTTATTTAATATATTCTGTGGTGATGGGCGATTTCTCCGAGAACACTCTCAACATCCCCAGTTAAAATTACCCGTTTTATAGGGAATGGATGATCCCAAAGAAGGTATGCAGTTCCCATTGGATCTCAGCTAAGGCCCCCCCCTAGCAATATATGTCAGAAAGATAATCACAAGGCGATGTCATTTTCAAAAAATATTTTGATGTATCTGCAGTTCCGGTGTAATTTCTTTATTCATTTAACGTCACTTAAATGAATAACGAAATTATATTCGTAAACTATATAACAGGCTGTTCACTGGCTATTCGGACCATGCTAGGATGTGGGTCAGAACTTTTTCATACCTAGGTTTAATTAGGATAGTGATATTTATTGAGTATCTGACATCGTTCAGGATCGGGACCCCCATTTAAATTCCCTCCTGAAGGACTAGATAACCAACGATTTTTTACTCTCTTTTAAAAATTAAATAAAAGAGGTTGTCACGCTGAACCACAGGTCATCTTTTTTTACCACATTTCGACCGTACCAAAGCTTGCATAAACATTTCGTCAAGAACGACATAAATACTATTGGATCTTTTCCTAACTTCCTTTTGTTCCATTTATGGTCCAAATCTTGTCCCCTAAATATTGTGGACAAAAACGTAAACAGGGACATGACATTGGATTGCAGATTGTTAGGGGACTGCATTGGGTGCGTCAGCGGCCGGGAGCTGTCGTGTGCAGGCCCGACACAATCAGCGGTCACTAAACAGCTCCAGATCCCATTACCTGCCTCACCACCTGTTACCGGAGCGGCTCAATAACATCTAGTTGAGGTGGGGTCCTGGGGGTTGTGGGGGAACACGCCCCACCCCCCAGGAGGACTGACAGCCAGGGTAATTAACTTTACTCGAGTAAACGCTGAAAAGCTGCCACGTGTTGGTAGGTAGGAAAGAGGCATGGCTAGGTTTCGTATGATTTGAGCTGAAACGAATCGAATCCTCTATTAATTCTCCTCAGGGTCCATGTTTGAAGATTGCCAAATTCCTAAAAAAAGAAGATTGTTGTTGGCAGGTCTTCAGATTTGACAAGATTTTTCTAAAACAAGCCTGGTGGACTTGTGGTGTAGTGGTTAGCATAACAATCTATAATGCCCAAGATCGTGGGTTCGTAGCCAGGCAGTTGGACTTTTAGGATTTTTTAAAGCTGACCAAAGTTGTGTCTGGATAATCAAAATTTAGGAATCCCACTTTAGCATCGCCAGATTAGCCATATCATCACACAGGGATTTTAAATGAATAAACGTTCTAAGACAATGACAATATACGGTGATTTTTCCGATACCATGCTCAACGGTACGCTTCTTTTTAATTTCTTTTAACAGATTAAAAACATAATTTCTTTGCCATAGCAGAGAATCTCGTAATGGCTTTCCAAACTGTCAATAGCAGCCCAGAGGTTTTCTTCTTCGTGAAATAAAATTTCCTCGCGCACCTGCTGATTCCTTTCATGATCCATAATTCTATTTTCTAATAAGAGACCGGCCGAATTAACAACCTATTGCCAACTTCGGTCTTTTGGTTGACTTTATTGGTCGTTCGAGTAAATAAAAGATTTTATGATTGTAATTGATAATATTATTAGATTGGGTTGATGCTCTAACTTTATTTTGTATACTTGTGGATTCATAACCCCAAATTTTAAAATATTTTCCGTTTTGTAGCAATGTAAATTCCTTGACCTCAACTCATTCTTTAGACATGTATGGATATGTAGATATACGTTAGCTATAAGATACAGAGAAAGATCAGAGAGAGTTGAGAGTTGATGGTATGAGTAGACTACTCTATGCAAAGACAGTAGCTTTTAAGTTAGTTCTAGAGTAGTTACTAAGTTATAATCTTAGTCCATAGTTAATAAATCTGCCTAGTACATACCTGAAAGTAATTTTTTATATCCATGTTGTATCGTTCAATGTTACAATAAATGTAATTTTTCTTATTTATTTTTTTCACACACACATATGCAGTATGCTATGCGGTATAACCCAAGGACAGATTGATCCTCAAGTTAATAGTGTACACTTTAACTATAAAGTGCTCCCAGCTACAACTATAAGCTGGGTGAGCCCGCGGGGGGAGGAGGGCACTGATACTTTATTGCCGATCCATGGTTGTTAACAGAAAAGCTAATAGTGAATCGGCACCCTGAAAATTCATAAGAGCAGATAATACAAAAACTGCTCTTAAACTTTGTTAATATAAATAAATCTTTTGATCGTCATACTTAAGAATGTAATAGGGTGTATAAAAAAAAAAATATGACCGTTTTATCAAATTCCTGAGTTCAAAAGTCTGTAAATATTTTAATGATTTTTATTATTTACCAATACATAGTAATCCCTTTAGAGCATTCTCTAAGCTTGTATATTAACACTTGATTCTTCAAAAAAAGCCTCAGTTTAGTTATTTATTTCAAAGAAGAAATATGACAGTGTCCTATGAAATCCTCGTAATTTTAAGACATTACTGAAAAAAAAATTCTCAGCAGCTGAAGCAACTCGTGAAATTATTAAATATGAAGGGGAAGGTGCCCTTGACCAGCATACTGCGCGGCGTTGGTTTGAAAAATTTAGCAGTGGAGATACAACGTTGAAAAGGAAGAAGGGCTCCGGGCGACCATTAATGGATATTGATGAGGTTCTGAACGAAGCTATTGAGTCAAATCCGTCCACAAGTACTCGCGAACTTGTCAGGGAGTGTGGTGTGTCAAAAGACATTGTTCGTCACCATTTTCTCACCAAGGGACAGGTAAAAATGGCCAGTAGACGGTAATTTTCTTTTATACACCCTACTATTATTATCGGTTTATTCCCACCTTATCTAGAACTTAATAAGTATTTATTTATAAGAGGCACCCGGATAATGTGACATTCACTATCTAAATTAACTCTACCCAACTTCACAAAGATTTACTTAATCGTACAAAGGAACATATAAACTCGATTGGAGAGGAGTGGAAAAGAAGAAGGCGACGAGATCTTTAACCACTCCAAGATGCCTTGATAGAATAAATCCAAACTTGCTCTAAAGGACTTGTTCTTGTTGCTGGCGAGTTATCACAGTGGTGTCTGGGTCTGCCTGTTTGGATAAGTAGAAAGTTTTGTTTCGGATATCCCGGATAGGGAGAGGGAGAGGGTGGGGGTAGAACGAGGTTCTGGGTGGGGGAAGGAGCGAAGAGAGGGGAAAAGGGAGGGGAAGGGGAGGGGTTAACTTTCCGGGATTGGAATCCAGCAACCGCAAACAACTCTAATTGGTCATCATTTAGACTTACTCAGCTCTTCCTACGGCTAACATGTTCTATCTCTGCGATTTTTGGCGTTTATTGTAATAATAAATTGTATAATTATCTTTGCAAAGCAATTATAAATTACGTTTGATGTTACTTTATTATTTAATTAAAAATGAGCAAACGTCTGATTTTTTTATTGAACGTTCCCTACAAATTACATAGATGGTAGTTATAATGGTGTTTTACATAGTGCGAATAATCCCAAACAATTTATCTTTAATTACCTTTTTACTGTTACTATAATTGATGTCAGAAGTTAATTAATAAAGTAAATATGAGCATAAATGTAGCCAATTTGATGTTTCCTCTGAACTTTTGTTAATTTTGTTCTTCTTAAGGAACATTATATAACAAATATTTTTGTACGAATTATTGTAAGCCTGTACCACTGCAACCTGTGAAGGGTCAATGGTTCAGAAGGGTATCATGGGTAGATACTATACTGTTTTATGGACATTTGTTCAGGTAGGTTTTATCCTCTCCCTAAACATGTAATACGAAATCTGGAAGCCCCACAACCCAGGTCTTGGGTTTAATACCTGATAGAGACGTTCTGATTCTATGATAACGGCCGTGCAGGGATTTAATTAATTACGCTAAATCTTTTTGCATTATAAAAGTTCTATAAATTTATATTATTTACAGGCCTGACAATAAATATCAAATAAAATAGGATGACCTTTACGAATTTCGCAACTGTTTCAGAATATGTAATAAGAATACTTGAAGCTCTATAACCCATGAAGCGTCTTGGGTTCAATACATGATAGAGACTGTGCTATTTCTTGGACAACGGTTGTTCAGGGGTGTATTTAAATATTTAATAACATTATATAAAATTAACATCAGTGGTTATTTAATTGTGTTTACAGGATTAACAATACATACGAAAAAAGAGGATTGTCTTGACGGATTTCGTTATTTTACAGCTATAATGAAGTAAATTCACAAAAAAAATTTGCAAAACTTCAAAACTATAAATAAAAATAGGAAAAAAAAAATTGTTCTATTACAACCCATGAAGGGTATTGGGTTCAGTACGTTGTAGACACTGTACCGTTTATTGGACAACAGTTGGGCATGGAGGTGATTTGTCCTAGTTACACTCAACCCCCAGATTTTCACCCGATTTCGGGTACCCACTTTAAAGAAGCTGAGTGAACCGTTAGTCTCAGATCCTAAATTATCCATCCTAGGCTTTTAACAGATCAAATAAAACTTGCCAGCAGCCGGATTCCGACCAGGACCTGCGGAACGAGAACACAGCGCTCTACCACTGAGCCATTAGGTTAAAAATAGTAATATATATATTTACTTTGGTTCTATATGATTATATAGCAAATAATTAAAAATCTGAACATCTCTGATAACTGCTAAACTACATAAAATTTAATAAATATCATGTACCTTCAAAAGATATAAATATCTATTTATTTACCAATTAAAGGAGAAAAAAAAATATTTTCTCTTGTAACGTTGAAAATATAGAGGGGATTTCCCGAGAGAAGTGGATCTGAAATATAACCAAGAGGGTTAGATTTTTTATTTGTTTTAGCAGGCGGAGACCACCAGTTGACTCCTGGTTAACCCTCTCTGGCTTTCTAAATATATATTTTTTTTCTTCTTTATTTCTCTCAAACCATTTATTATAATCTTTATCCGCTTATTCGAAATGCTAAGAAATAAAATATTTACCATTTATAATATTAGTGAGATTATAAAGATATTTATAACATACTGCTCCTTCAAAAGAACAATAACTCTAAGAACCTACGTTTTCAATAGAGGTTTCTATACTTTAACTATTTTATAATTACTACTTATTGATATTATCATTACTATTATTTATTATTTACTCTTCGATTTGAATTAATTGTAATATATACACTGTAATATATAGAAAACAAAAGTATTGAGTCGTGACGGATGTAATTTCACTTTCTGTTTTTTCGTTTATTTACAGTTTTCTTTTCATTAGGGATTAGATTATTTGTACAGAAACAATTATGTTATGTATACCGTTTGAAAGACCATTTAATCCTTTTTCATAATCAGTCTTAATTTTCCTTTCGAAAATGATGCAAAGTTTTAAAAATAAATAAGAATAAAATTATGCCTTCAGCGGAAATTCGTATAATTTTTCTCTAAGAATTTAAATTTGGCCATGAAGATACAATGCGCGAAAGAACAATCTTCCGTTGGGTTGGAAAAAATCAGCCTGGGAATTATGACCTTACCAACGTGGAACGTGGAAGGCCGGAGACTAAGTTGGACAACGAAAAGTTGAAAGATCTGGTCGAAGCGGGCCCTTCCCAAACCACCCGCGAATTAGGTTCACAACTTGGAGCGAGGGCCATTACTGTTTCCAGGCACCTTAAGGAGCTTGCTAATAAAAAAAAAGCTAGAAATATGGGTACCATATGAATTAACCGAGGTCCAGCAGCTCCAATATTAATATAATATACAAAAATTAGGAAGATCTTGAGTCATCAGGACCAGGAGACTGAGGTTCCACGGCCTCATGGTCAGAATGAACAATAAGAGGCTGTACAAAAAAATGTTCGACTAAGTCTTAAGCTACAAGAATATAGGTGGATATGTGAAGTAAATAAGAGAGGAGCTGGATAGGCTAAAAATCAAGGACAACTACTGCATGGATAGAGAGATTTTCGGGAAAAAACTAAAAGAAGTTGGGGTGGGTTTGGGAAGTTGGGGAAACGAGGGAGAAAATGGATGAGAATGATAGGAACAGTTCAGGAAGATGAGAGAGTATTGAAGAAGAAGGAAGGCGGAGAGTGTAAAGAAGATTGTCAAGTGAAGAAGATTATTATTCGCGTGGTGCAAAAAAAATCTTTAAACTTATTAAATGGACCTTTGAATGATTAATCTGTTTGCGACCAGAGATGTATCCTATGGGATCTAGAACCCTCCAAGGGTTAACCCAGTCTCCGTAAATCAGGGGGAAAACCTGGCGGTTGAGCATGATCAAGAATAATTCACCTCCCTGCACAAACGTTGTCCTAGAAACAAGACCACTTACCGAACCCAATACACTTCATAGGTTGTAATGGTACAGGTTTTTTTCCCAGAATTGTTGAAGTGCATTGGACAGTGGTTGGATGGATTCTAAAGCTCCTCCACTCTCTACTGAATGAAATACTAACGAAATATCTTTGAAAATCAGAAATGCAATAATGAGAAATATATGGAGTTAAGAAAAGATGATTTTTAATCCGAAATGAAAAATGTTAAATGGAATGCGATTTACAAGGCTATTACGAAGATCTACAAACTGGCAGAGTCGACTGAGTAATACACCATATGTTATAAACTATCATACTAATCTGTCATCTCTATTCCAACTCTTGTCCTATATTTAGAGGCAGTATATATGCATAACAAAGAGAAGGGATGTTAAGAAAGTTCACAATATGATTAAGGAAGCTTCTATACAGTGAGCTATACCATAACCTCTCTGGTAACAATCTAATTATTACCATAACCTAAATTATTAACTCAATTCCTTCATCTATGGATCCATTAGTTAACTCTGGTGCGCATTTAATAAATGTCCCCATGATCATATATATTGTTGGAGTACTGATGAATAGAGGATTGAACAATAATGGATGTGTATATGGTGCCATAACTCAGAGGAGGGCTGTTAATACTCACAGTTGACGTTGAGTATGATTCGCTTACTGACGGCAGGCGGTACGTCATTGCTGGCAATGCAGAGAAACGCGCCCATCTGCCGCCGGTCCAAGCGCCAGAAGTGCAGCATGCTACCATTGTACGTCTCAACTGAAACAATAGCAAGGCATAGAACTAATGCTGAATATAAATATACACACACACATACACATATTATTTATTTATAGTGGAATTACACCTCGTCATTTTTGTTTTGGGCGCCAGTTTTCATGTAAATATTAGTTATAGCATTTTCTCGTTTGTATTCGGCGCTGATGTGGAGTAATAATTGAAATGTTTTTATGTTTCTTCTGACTATCACCAGTACTAAAAATCCCTGTTCTATCAAAAGTAAACTACTCAAAAGGACAATATCATTACACCCAAAAAATTAATAATAGATGTTAGAAAGTTCCATTTGATTTTTAAAAAATGTGGGTATTGGTAAAGCAAAGCACTTCAATTTAAATTATGGTATTGAAATTCTTTTATTAACCATTACAAAAGTTTTTAGTTAGATAAGTTTTACAATTAAGTAATGTATAACTAAGTTGTAAAATTTGTTTAATAACAAAGTTATACAATTTTTTATATGATTATTTTTTTTATTTATTATTAAATTTTCATTTGCACCTGCGCAATAGCGAATCCAGCAAATTTGATCCATGGTTTATTATCTTCGCTTGTTTATTGAAACATCAAGGGGAATGGAAATATCAATAGTTGAGTAGGTCTCTTGGCCAATATCTTTTTATTATTTTCCTATCAATTCCAGGAGTAGGAAAGCGGAAGAAAGAGTTGATTTGGATGATTTTGTGTCGATGAGTGGGATGTTATGTATTTGTTATGAATATATGATTTTATATTGGGAATGTTCATGTCGTTGTGTATAGTGTGATGTTGTATAATTAATTATAATTTGCTATATGACTTTTACTAACCATATAAAAGTTTTATAAATAAGTAATAAATTATAAAATTTGTTTAGTAACAAAGTTATACAATTTGTTATATAATTAAATTACACGATTTGCTATATAACTTAGAAGCTTCGTACTATCTTTTTATAACCATAACCATAAAAATAGTGAAAGGTACCATCACTGGCCTTGTTTTTGGAAATGACACAAGAAAATATTCTGAAAACAATTTTTACAGATAATAATATATAGATGGTCGTTGATACAAAAATGAAACATTAATTCATAAGTAAAATTATTAATAGGATTTTTTTTGTCACTTAATGGATTTTCGGACGAGGCCACGATTAGAATCCTATTTTTTTGCCTATCAAAGGTTGTCGCTTCGATTGGCAATTGTTATAAAATTCTAAAATATTTTTTTTCTCGAGAATAATAATAACTCTTCATTCGTTTTCTTTTGTTTATTATTTAACGTCGCTTTATGCTGCTATTTCGGCTTATGGCTATATTGAAGAGGCCACAGTGAGAATCCTAAATTTAACTATCTTAAGATAAGAATCTATAACGCTATCTATAACGCGTACCTGACACCGCACAGAATTTTTTACTTCAAAAGGCCGCCTGCCGGGCTGCGAACCCGCGATCTTGGGTACAGTAGGTTGTTTTGCTAACTACTACGGTAATCAACTGTAAACACCACTGTCCTATACAGCAATCAACTGAAACATTTCGGCGTAATTATTTGACAATTTACATTCAATTTTTTAAAATCAATTTAAATTAAATTATACAACTGAAATATTCTGCTAAATTAATAAATAATTTACAACTTAGAAGCTTCGTATTAATTTCTTACATCAACAAAAACGGTGATGTACCATCACCAGATTCGATAATATTTTGGACATATAAAACAAATATCAAAATGGTAATATAAATATAAGATATTTTAAACGGTTTATAAAATGAAGTAACCAATAATACTTTATAATACATGTACAATTATTTACAATTAATAATTAATTATATAAGTAGCTAAGTGTGCCGATAATTAAACAGTCCTTTTAAGGAGGTGCTTAAAAAAAATGAGGAAAATAATTTAATAAATACAGTATATTCGAACGGCCATATAAAATGCTAAGGGAGCATTTATTACTAGTCATAAAAACGAAAAATATTGCCTCTTCGTTTTCATAAATAATAGAAACGTATTTAATTTAACATAAATACATAACTTAAGCCTACATATTAAAACAGTTTTTAAAAAGTTTATTAGATAAATTTAAATATTCAAGAAATGGAAAAGTCTTAATATTTATAATAGCAATAGGAAGGTATTGTACGCCATCTATTATCCTATTAAAAAGTTACTGACTGAATTTGATATCTTGAAACAAGGTTAATGCTTCGAACCTTTTAGTTGACTAGGCCATTTCGTTATTTTAAACTTGAGAAACAAACTTTTAGTTAACATAAGAGATTACTTATAATGGATATTTGTTATTTTAAATTTTCTTGGTAATCCTGAATTCGTTTATCAAAGTTAACTCATATTCGCATAATTTCATTTCTACTGTATTATCCTAGAATAATATAGATTTACTATTAAAAAAAAAAGAAGATAATTTTTAAAGTTTCTCATTTTTTAAACTCAATTAGTCAAAACAAAGCTAAAGAGGATAAATCTCGTAATTTTCTTAATAACTATAAGCATATTGTTATGTGTGACATTGTTTAAATATTATCCCCTAAAATAATAATTGCTATAATTTTTTATATGTATTTTACTGGCAAGAAACGTTTATTTTTTTAATTAAAGCTATATGGTATTTATTATTTATTATTGGTAATTATTATCCTTCTATACTTTTCACATTTCAATCTTTCTAATCCCAGAACCTTTATTTCTAAGACATTTTACTCAACGACATTATTTCCTCCATAAAATATCACTCCAACTCCACAGTTTATGATGGGTTCCCTTCAAATTTCATATCAATGATCTTCCCAAATAAGTCCACCACTGTTCCTAACATCTGTATGCTGATGGCGACCAAATATGTCCTTTCCATATTCTGAGCTTTAATTGCGTTCGTCAGCATTTAGGAAGATCTAGAAAGGAACTCATTTTATCAAAATGAGTTTCTTATACACAGGGAATCGGAATCGATTTATTGCCTTAGTTAATAAGAGTCAGACAATGGCTTAATGAAGTTATTGTTTATATTACAACTCCATTTCCAATCAAAACCTACGATAATAGTAAAATTCCCCTTTCCTCAATACTATGAACTATCTCTTGGGAAAATTCGACTTAACCACTAATTCACCGGAGCTGCAGATATGTATGTGTATATCGTGCCTAGATATATGTAATTATGAATAGAGGAAAATCAAATCAGTTACTTGACTCTGAAAGCATTGGTGTGTTAATGTCAGTACAGTAATGGCTGAGGGACGGTCAGTAGCGTTCTGCCATCAATCCAATGCCAGATGGAGCGAACTCATCCATCACTCCTTTACATAGCCGACAACTTGTCACCACTTTAACTCACTCGCAAGTCATTTATATAAAAACCAGGCGGTTATACAAATACAAATTTAAAAAGAAGTCATGAGGAATGGCGATAGAAGTGAACACTCAATTTAGGAATGGCTGTTTTTTTTTGAATTTATAAATCGAGCATGGGCTGAATTATTTAAATTTTATAATTTTTAAATTGAAATTATTTTGAGATCGATGCATTTCACATGGATAAAGGAGTTATGCAGGGTGATAGCCTCAGCCCCGTACTATTCATAGTTTTTATGGATGAGATCCATAAAATATGCAAGAGGAGAACATCACCAACTCTAAACGATAGATGGAATATGCGTCCTGTCGTCGTCCAGAGCCTTCTCTACGCTGATGACATCGTTCTTCTGGCGGACTCTAAGGAGAAGCTGCAGCAAGCCCTTGTGGAATGGAAAGAGGAGCTCCAACGTAAGGGAACGGCAATAAATATTGCCAAAAGCAAAGTTATATCTAGGCAGGGACAGGAAGATGTGCGTTTGCAATGCAACGGTGAAGTTCTCGAAGTGGTGGACCACTTTCCCTACTTAGGAACCATCATTAGCAGGTCTGGTAAAGTAGACCAAGAAGTAAGTAATAGAATCAATAAATCGAATCAGATATATTACCAGATCTGTAATAGCATAGTTGGCCACCGAAATGTAGGGAAGGTGACGAAACTACATATATTTAAAGCAATATACCTCCCAACACTTACATATGGGAGTGAAAGTTGGGTCATGCTTGACAAGCACATCAGCCGGACAACAGGAGTTGAAATGAAGTACCTCCGCAGAATGGTCGGTAAAACAATGAGGGACCGAGTGCGGAATACAAACATAAGGGATCAGCTGCAGGTAACAGAACTGAAGACCTCCATTGAAAAAAGACAGCTCAAATGGTTCGGCCATGTCTGTCCCATGGACGAAGAATGGCTTCCTAGAAAGGTTATGGAATCCCGGCCGATAGGCAAAAGACCCCGTGGACGCCCGAGAATCCTCTATGAGGATTATGTCCAAAGAATAGGAGAAAAAGAGGTAAAACCCTGGCTCAAATGAAGAGGAGTTGTCGGGACAGGGAGGAATGGCTCCATTGGATTGAGGCCCCTCTACGCTGAATGGCACAAAAAGAGGTAGCGAAAGAAAAAAAAATTGAAATTATTAACATTAGTATTGTTTTTATATCTATTGGCACTCTGAACAATGTATATATTGATGACCTAAGGATATTGTGGTCCTGTTCCCGAAGATCTTGGATTCAGATCTCGCTAGAAGAATTTTCTTTAGTCTGTTAGCGGCTAAGATAGATCTTAAAGGATCTTGGACCCTCCTGGGACCCCCAGACTCCATAAACTGGGGAAATCTGGCGGTTGATCCAGAACAAATCGCCTCTCTGCACAACCAGGTTGTCAAAGAAACAGCAGCAGTCTATTACATTAACCTAATACCCTACATGGGTTGTAGTAGTATTTTTTTTTAAATCTATCACATTAGTAATCAAATGACGTTAACGAACAACTAGGCCGCATTGACGTAGTGTAAGCTACTAGAACGAAATTCATTCAGAGCGTTATTTCAGATCCCAGAACAAGGGGCAGAGAAGCGAGAATCAATTGCCTAGAGAATAAACTGCAGCGACAGAAAAAATTCTAAAAAAAAATCTCGGATGGGATGACACAAGCAACAAGTGGGTAGACACATTTGTCTGGATTTTCCATAAAGGGTTATTTGACGTTATTATTTGATACTCCCGATTCGCTCTGTGGAAAACTTCTTTCTAAAAAAATAGAAAGTTTGACAGAGAGGTTTGGCACACGGACTGGAAATGGCGAATCGAATGTTTAAATTTTTTATTAATATAATTCCGCTATTCGGGGCAACAAGATTCGTGCTATTGCAGGGAAAATAACATATCTCAAATTAAAAAGGTTCGGAAAACCTCAGGAATGAACAATTCTATTCCGGATTTGTATAAAACAGGAAATATACTTGAATAATATTAGTTGGCCTTATATGTACCATATGAGGAAGAAACTGGTCTGGATGAAGGTCAGAAAAAATTCCCTTGAAAAGGGAGAACTATTTATGTGAAAGCCAACGTCTTGAATCACACTGCAAGTCTTCCACTTCTTTAGCCCATTTTTTTTTTTAATAGTTGGCCAAACATCTTCCCAATCCTGCCAGCCAACTGGTAAATTCAATTATTCAGTCTTTATTTAGCCTATTATATAGCCGATTATTTATTTTAATGCCTCTGAAAAATGCCCCACCCATGAAAAATATTGAAAAATCGCATAAAAAATCAATAAATAGTATTATTAATATATAAATGCAAATGATCAAAAGGACACATAATGATTATCAGGGTAAAGTTCAAAATTCCAAACATGACGCCCGCAATAAAATAAAATGTCTTAGATACGTTAAGGACCTGTACCAATACAACTCATCAAGAGTCTCGGGCCCATTACATGGTAGAGACAGTACTGTTTCAAAGACAACGGTTGTGCAGAGTGGTGGTTTGGTCGAGATAACGCTCAACTGCCAGGATTCACCCCATTACCCTGTTAATAGTGAAGGGTTTGCACATCCTCCAGGGTCGATCTCACAGACTCCAGGGTCACAGACGGATTCGCACCCGAGATTATCATCACCGCAATATACAGGATACCCTGCTTCCAGAAGATTTCTGATGATTATAGAAAATAAAATAGGAATAAAACATTAAAATTAAACATTGGAGAAGGCATTGCCAGTTAGAGTCGGGCAATTTTCAAGAATTCAATAATTATTCAAACCCTTATCTCATAGAATATGTGTGTGTATATATATATATATATATATATATATATATATATACACACACATATTAATTAACAAATATTAATATATTTTATTTATGTAAAAAAATAATTTTAATTTATTTATCTTCGTCACCTTTTTAAATACAAGAATTTTGATAAATAGGCCTTTTAACGAATTAATATTCTATTTATAAAAATTCGTAAGTGTCTCTTAATTTCTGAGATGGCACGGTTGATAAGCCAGATGGAGATAGTCATGATGGCAAGAACCTCATGAAGAACAAGACGATAGCAGGGACGAACAGTAGATGCTCAACATATAAGCACCCACATACAACGAAAGGTTTTTTTTAGTAGATAAACGACTTTTTAACTATGATCACCAGAATAAATGTAATGCTATTCCAACTGATATAAAAGGATTATTATTTGCTGAAAAATTTCCAGTCAGTCAACCGCGCCAACCTATGGAGAAGAGAGGATTATGTTTTTTATTCATTAATGGTCTAGTAGTTACTGCACTTCAGTTGCAAACATCTCCTGGTAGCATCCCATTTTATTATTTAAAAAGTATTGAATTACACTGAGATCATTGTTTGGGCAGTGAAGCGAGAAAACTTATTTAATCTTTTAAAAGATGGGTCTAATTATGCGAGACCTGCATATCTTGGACAAATCACCTGTCTGCGTAACCGATTTCCTAGAAATGTAAATCCGTCATGAGTTGAAGTTGTATTATTAACTTTCGGTTATTTTCCGAATCTTTATGTCATGGTCACGTGGTAATCTTTATTCGACACATCGAATATTTAATTTACAGAGGGTTCCAAAATACGTCAACTGTGATCCAAGATAAGTTTTGTCCTGCAGGTAAGAGCTGGGAGTCCTGACGAAGAACGAATAACAGGACGAATACAACAGAAGGAAAGATTAACAGAGAACTAACTATTAAGAAAGAAACAAGAAGAAGTATAAAATAAAGAAGGACTGGCCGAGGAAGATAAGGTAGGCCTGGGCTGTAATTAAAAGAGAAATGGATCTCTTCGTTATCACTCCACAACGTCGTGTGTATTTTAATAACTGTCTCTCCTTATTCAGCCGTCTTTATCTTATTCATTCCTCCCCGCCCCCCTGAAATCCCCCCCACAAAGCCCGCCATATTTATTCAGCCCATTTCCATGCACTTATTCACCAAAGAGGATTCATATTCACCGGGTCATATCTCTCCGCAACACATCTGGGAAGACCAACAAAGAAAAAAGAAAATAGGAAAGAAAAATAAAAGGTTAATTTTAGTTATAATTTTGGTATCAGTTCCGCAGTTTGTAGCTTCGAGCTTAGCCACAACGTTTAACTTTTCATTCGTTCCCTTTTAACGATTCCGGGAAATAAAAATAGTCATGAGATTTAATATGGATACATGAGTGTAATCGTAGGAAATGCGCATACTTCGGTAATCATTTTAACAGGAAATGAACCTTTCATCCGACAAATATCACATTTATGTATAAAAGAAAATGGTTGACTGGATCAATCTAAAGATAGTGTAACATGATCAGGGAGTGCTCAGTCAATGAATTGCATATTACAAAATAAGAATGATTGATTTTCCTCTGTACCTTCGTTTCAGCCTTAAGCAAAGACCATCACCAGGACAGAGAAAAAAGAAACAGAAGAAATAATATAAAGTATCGCAATGCCTAAGAAGTATGACAGTCAACGAATTAATATGCAATTTACGAAAATTCTTATTACAAACTATTATTTCGTTCATTATAAAATTTATATTAATAATCAACAGTTTCATATAGATTAACTTAATCTATGTCCCGGGTTATGTTATATGTGAGACTATTTAGAATAGCAGGAATATGTAAAAAAATCGGCTAAGGGTCACTGAGTAGCGTAATTGTCCATTAGTATCTGAGAAGGCACGGTTGATAAGCCAGATGGAGATAGTCATGATGGCAAGAACCTCATGAAGAACAAGACGATAGTAAGGACGAACAGCAGATGCTCAACATATAAGCACTCACATACAACGAACGGGTTTTTCGTAAGTAGCTATATGACTTTGATGAAAAATGATAAGAATGAAAAGAAATAATAAAAATCAAAACAAAACAAAAATATATTTCAAATATAGCCGAGATGGATAAGTCGTCACCACGGAGAGGTGAAGGTCCCGGGTTCGAGTCCCGGTCCTTGCCATATCTTTTCTTTTCAAATAAAATATTTAAAAAATTATATAATATAAAGATAAAATAAATTACAACAAAACAAAAATACAAAGAGTAAAAATAAATTATAAAGTAACTGAATAGGAATAATAAGAATAAGAATAAATCTAGAAGATAATAAAACATAACATACATAATGAAGATGATATCTATACTTCGAAATGTTAGTTAAAACGTTCATTTATTTATGAGATGATTACTGAAATGTAGACATTTTGTATACATACACTCTTTTTTTTTCATTTTAAACACACAATTATTTTTTATTTTCGAGAATGAAAAGTTAAAAATTGTTGTTTTTTAACTTGAAGAAATAACTTGCGGAATTGATACCACACTTTTCAACTACCAAACTATTAGATATTCTTTAAAAAAACTTTTCACTACAACCAACGAAGGGTTTTGGGTTCAGGACATGGTAGAGATTGTACTTTCTGGGGTCCTAGATCACGCTCAGCCACCAGATCCCCTCCCAATTAAGTGTCCCACTCTTTAGAGGATAGATGGGCCCAAAAGAGGATCTGTAGGTCCCACAGCGTCCATCTTTGGCTGATAAAACATATAATAATTAATTTACCACAGCTGGATTTGACCACTAAACCATCGGCACTGCAACTCACCCAGCTACACTGAGCTTTCCAATGAAATCCTACGTTTGAAATTTTCGCGAAAATAGAGAATAATACAATTTTGAAAACGACAAATGCAAAATTGTAAATTTACTGTTAAATTGGTCATGATTGTAAATTAATGTGGAAACTTGTTCAGTTTCAACCCAGCGATGAAGAGTTGGTTTATTTATAGAACTTATTAGAGCAATTCAATCACCGGGCATTGATTCAAGCCTCGTGCATGAAATATATAGATTCTAATGGGTAACAGAAATCAACATTTCAAGAGTGGAAATATTTTCCACTACATTACTCAATCGATATAGCTCTGCAATATTAAACATATATTCTGTTTATTTATTCATTAAACATCAGTTCTTGCTGCAAATGCCAATCGGACGATACTACA
Source organism: Arma custos (assembly GCA_037127475.1). NCBI lineage: Eukaryota > Metazoa > Arthropoda > Insecta > Hemiptera > Pentatomidae > Arma > Arma custos. Next base: position 36,077,964 of record CM073765.1, read on the forward strand.
GCGGGAGTTCTATATTTTGCTAATATAGAAAAGTTAGGGTATGGGTATTTTGATGAGTATCTGTTAGTGTACAGGCACGGGGCTCACAATTTACGTCCCTTCCGAAGGTCGTTTTAGCCAAGGATGTTGTTCTGCTTATTAAAAAATCCCGTGGACCTCCTGGCGGGCTGCGAACCCGCGATCATATGCTTAGTAGTGGTTGTTATGCTAACCACCAAACCGTAGGCCACTCTGCAAATACTGTTCAAGATATGGTGAGTTTTGAAATACTTAAAATTAGATTAAAAAACATAGTTAGATTCTATTGCGATTCAATAATAGCAAACCAAAATATCCCGAATCAAATAGCTCTCATTACATATTTCAGAAAAACAAAACATTATATAATATACCGAAGACAATATACCACGGAAGAAATCACTTCATGAGCAATCTAAAAGAAATTATTATTATTGAAAAATTTTAGAAACGCGCTGCAAATAAACAATGCGTAGGTGCAATGTCCTTATTGTGTTATTCGAATTAAATAAGCTCTTATCAACAATAAAAAAATAATTATAACCGTAATAAATATTATGTCTAATAAATTAATCTTAAGTCATCAGGCGCATTACATATACTAAACCCTCTTGATCTATGAGTCTTGCTGGTACTGTATAGCTTACTCCTTGTACACTTCTATGCAATATGCATTCAAACAATAGACTCTTTAATATAAAATTTATAAATAAAAATTAAAATATTTATATATTTCATATAACAATTTATAAATAATAATAATAACGCTTAGCGAACCCGAAGGATGATACAACCAATTTATGCTGACAAACTTCTGTCCACGGACCAATATCCAATATCCAGATCACTCTTAATATTTATACATATAAATATTTAAGCATTAAGTATTCTTATAATTTTTTTTCTTTTTTTAAACTGGATTTATTTTTCATTTATTTTGGGTAAGAGAAGATAAAAACCATTTTCCAGTCGTTGTTTATTCAGTTATTTTCACTCTTTAGAGACGTTTCGACACTATGGTGTCATTCTCAATCCTTTCTTCTCCTGCATTTTTTAACTTTAAATAAATAAATTAACGATAATTACAGTACTATAAATAATTTAAAATAAATGTCCAAAGATAACACACTATAACTATAAATACCTGGAAAGTCATACTTTTAAAAATTCTTAGGAGATCATTAGTCCTCCATGGTCAATAAATAATATTGCATTACAAAACCAAATTTTGATCTTTGAACCATCAGATCCTTTTTCTCATTTCTATGAGTCATTAGACTTTAGTATAAAATAACAAATTATGTTCTAACAGCACATCAACAAAATAATACAAAGTAAAAAATAATTTATTTTTTTAAATTTTTTTATTAAATTAAATTTATTTATTTATTTATTATATTATAACCTGACCATATAACCTACTAGTAGATCTTTAAAAAATAAAAAATTTTCCATATATTTCATAAATAATTAATTGATTTGATAAAATATTTTTTTTTAAATTATATATATAATAAAATAAATAAATAAATTTAATTTAATAAAAAAAAAAAATATATTTTTTACTTTTTACTTTGTATTATTTTGTTGATGTGCTGTTAGAACATAATTTGTTATTTTATACTAAAGTCTAATGACTCATAGAAATGAGAAAAAGGATCTGATGGTTCAAAGATCAAACTTTGGTTTTGTAATGCAATATTTTATTGGCCATGGAGGACTAGTGATCTCCTAAGAATTTTTAAAAGTATGACTTTCCAGGTATTTATACTTATAGTGTGTTATCTTTGGACATTTATGTTAAATTATTTATAGTATTGTAATTGTCGTTAATTTATTTATTTAAAGTTAAAAAATGCAGGAGAAGAAAGGATTGAGAATGACACCATAGTGTCGAAACGTCTCTAAGGAGTGAAAATAACTGAATAAACAACAACTGGAAAATGGTTTTTATTTTATCTTACCCAAAATACATTAAGTATTTTACTCTCAAATATAGGTATTTATTTTTAATAATTTCCATTTTTTTTGTTTTAATGTAAACTATGGTTTCTTTTTCAAATTATTATCTTTAATTGTTGTTGAATTTTTTAATTAAAGTACAAGTAATCAGTCAACTCAAGAAGTATTGTTCGTTATTATTATTATTATATAACAGACATATTATAATAGGTACCTAATTCATCTGAGCTCTACTCTTCGTTTTATATACAGTCTAAGGATAAATGTCCTAGATGCTCGTGAGCATAACTTTGTTTTAGACTTAAGGAGAGTAAAAAATATGAGTTTGGGGTTTTTAGCGACCCCACCCTGTATTAGGAGGGTTAATAAAATCTTCTAGTAGTAAAAATAAAAATTTGATATTTGGACTAGGGTGTGATTTAATATAGTTCTCAAAACGTTTGTGGTTTTTACGGTTAGGGCAGGATTACTAGAAAAATAATAAATAGTTTAGCAAGAATTGACTACATCAAGAACCGAAAAAAATTAATTAATTTATTAACGGTCAAGAAGGTAATATTACATCATATATAGCATATTATTTTTATTTCTGGATTTGACATTTCATATTAATTGGTCTGAAAACAGAAATTTCAATGAAAGTCAAGCAAGATCTTCTAACTCCGTTAATCTTACAACATAAAAATGCTTTATACCATTAATAGGAAAACCAACATAATTAAACCAAATAATTATGCAACGATTTACCAAACCTGGCAGAGCTAATTAAAATTTAATGAATAGAGCATTAAGCATTAATTATATTGTGTAATTAGGTCGGAGAGACGTGAGGCTCCAAAAGCAATATTGATACATGTGTTACTCCGGGGCACATCTGGTCTCAGTTTTCTACAGTAGGCACTTCGCTTCATTACGGCATCTCACTTTACTCAGCATCAAGTATTCATCTCCTTGTTTTACTTATATTTTACAACAAGATAACATCACTAAACTTGAAAGAATCTGCCATGAGAGGTCTTAATTTTTTAAAATTCAAACCAAAGTGTATTGAAGTAAATTAAAATATTGTTTATTCGATATCAATTCCGAGGGTTGTCCCTTCGAGTTGAGTCACAAGTTAACTTTTTATACATTTCCTTTTTTACATATTCGAAATTAAAAATAATCTTGAGTTTCAGTACGAAAAATGAGTGTATTTATGGGAAATGTTTAAATTTCTGCAATTATTACATCAAGAAGGTTATTATATAGGTTATAAAAATAGGTTTCAACTAACATTTCGAAGTATAGATATAACCTAAACATAAGTGTAAGTCGGTTCTTTAATCTATATACAGTCAGCAATAGTTGCTATATACAGCCAGTAATAGTTGCTATATATTGTCAGTAATAGTTAATATATACAGTACATAATAGTTACTATATACAGGATGTCCCATTTCAAGTGGATCAAACGTTTTTAACTTTTAAAGGAAACAAAATTCAGAAAAACGATTCAGGTAAAAGTTGTAGTTAGTTATTCAGGTCTAGTTTGAAGAAATAAAAAAATATTTTTTGGTTTTTCACTTAAAGTGGTCAATATCGACCTTAAAAAAAAATGTATTTTCCTTTTGACCCTCATTTATTTTCATTTTTCTGAAATGTACAATACAAAACATGGAAAAAATGTATGTAAAGCTTTTTTTTATATCTTTCATAGGTCAAGTAGAAGAAGTATGTGAAGCTCACTACTTGAGTATGCTGTCTTCACAGAAGGTTATTAAATGTCCAGACATTTTCTGAAAGATTCTAAATAGCTTGATTAGTAAGTTATTTCGACTAAAAACTCTTAAATAAAATAACTTAATGCTAGATTATGTTTCCTCGTAAAGGAGGTATACTAAAGCAGTCAACTTTAAATGCTTTTTCTACTTAAACTATGAAAGATAGAAAAAAAATGATACATACATTTTTTCTATGTTTTGGATTGTACATTTCAGAAAAATGAAAACTAATGGGTGTCAAGAGGAAATTACATTTTTTGAAGGTCGATATTGACCATTTAAAGTGAAAAACCAAAAAATGTTTTTTTATTTCTTCAAACTAGGCATGAATAGCTACAACTTTTACCTGTATCGTTTTTCTGAATTTTTTTCTTTTAAAAGTTAAAAACATATGATCCACTTGAAATGGGACACCCTGTATAGTCAGTAATAGTTACTATATACAGTCAGTAATAGTTACTTTACACAGTCGTAGTAATAGTTAATACATAGTCACAGATAAGGATTAATTTCATTTTCGAGAATATTAAAAAGGAACCGAATCGAAAATTAAAACATGTAATTTAACTCAAAGTGGCAAACTGTGAACTTTTATTTATTGAAATAAAATCTTGGCGATGGCAAAAAACAGAAAATATTATCCAGAAGAAATATTTTTTAATAAAAATGTATGTTGATCTTCAAATATCACTTCTGATATCACTTTATCTAAGTATAGCTTACGCTTTATAAGGTATACTCAAATGTTCACATGACGTTTTCTCTTATCAATATTATCATCAAGATTTTTTTTAAAACTTATTATAAACTATAAATGGAGTTGTATGTTGAACGTCTTGATGGTGGGGCGCTGTCTCATGCTTGGAGCCTGTTTGGGCTGTTGATCGTTGTGATATATTGCACCTTTTTCTGCGAGATGTGATTCACATAACCTTTTTTTGTTTTTCTTTCTTGGTAATGCCTGAATAGGCGAAACGTCGACCGGTAAATGGGTGTATTACTGGAGAAATTTGAAACATACAGCTTTGCAATGTGGTTTTTCCCAATTGCATTATTATTAATGGACCATCGCTATTTTTTTGTTATAATAATTATCCAATATTCGAGCATGGTATAATCATTTATAAGAACATAAGACATAAATATTAAAAGGTTTCTAATATTAGAAGGATATAAATTATTTTGGCATACACGATTTATTTATCAATCTAAAACTTAAGAAAAATATATACAATATATTTTTTTTTTACCATTGGAAATTTACTTTAGCGTGTTTTGGATTAGATTGTCAATATCAGGGTGAGTTATTAATTTCTCAAAGGTTATTATGTTTCTGCATTATTTTAAAGAGTTAATTGGATTCAGAGTCGTGCATTTATTCTATTTACATTCATGTATATGTATTCATGTACAAACACATAATAAAAGTAGGTTTTATGATTTCACTTGTAAGGTAAATGGACCTAAAAGAGAAGTACACATTTTGTAGTCTGAAAAATTATTTAAAAAAAATCTTTTTCTATCTTAAATATAAAAAATAAAACTCTTATCTTACTACTATCTGAATTTCCCAGATCCATTATTGTAAGGGTAGTATATAACATATAAATTTATGTGACCCAAAATTTCTCTTTGATATTTATTTTAAAACAATGAAACTCCCATAGACCTAAACTTTTAGAAATTCTCTTTGCTATCATTGTTTTATGAAGTTGTAGACAAAACAAAGATCCAACTTAAATTGATAAATTAAAGTTGTTTTGTGTTTAAAAGTCGGTTTTTATGTTTGTCTGTGTTGATTACAGACATCCATTATTTCTCGGATGGATGTATCAGTATTAGAAAAATAATAATGAATAGAAAATAATTAATAGTTAACTAATTACTGTTTCGTTTTAATCAATTGCACTGATGTCTCTTAACTACATTGGAATCATCAAATAATGGCAATAAAATTAATTTTAATGATCTTGAAAAATAAAAATATTTTAATATTGATAAGGTTTTCAATATTAATATATTTTGTGGAGTCGCCGTAGGTCCAATGGTTTCTTGATGATGATAATTTTTTTTTTCTTGCATTTTTTCATATGGTCTTTCGTTTTGTGATGTTTGCTACTATTTATTTTTCCTGTGGTGCTTTTTGAAATTTGGTGGGTGTATATTGAATTTTGAATTTCTGAAGTATCTATCAGCTGTTTTTATCTAACCTTAACCAGCTGGGGTCGAGTAACCTTCCTTATGATTCATTAGTTGCATTTGAGACTTCGAGGTGGTGGGATGTCTCTTGGGTGCATTATTCATGTTTTGTTTTGCTGTTATTCTCTTTCTACCCTGAGGATGCCTGAATGGGCGAAATATTGGACAGATAATTTCTATTTCTGTTTTAGTTTGGAGACTTAAGGCTTTTCGTTGGAATTTTTTCCACAGTCTTAACAAAAATATTTTAAATTAATTAAAACAATTTAGTAGATTTATAATTAAAATTTAAACTACTTCATATTTATTATTTATTAAACTAAACTTTCCAATGCTGAATTAAGATATATGTTACATATATAAAGTAATAAATAAAAATTAAACTATATCGCAAGGAATTTGATTTTAGTTAATCTGTATGCAGGAATACTCCTCTATAGATGGAGTTGGAAACATAAAAATAATTTCAATATTAAATATTAACAAAGAAACAAAAATAATACTAATATTAAATTTAATAAATACAAAATAATATCTATATATCTATACATAGTTATAAACTAAACTTTACATGTACTTTGAAATACACATTCTTGATTTTTAAAATAATAGAATTATTCTTAAATTATAAACATTCGCAACTTTATACATAATGTCATATAATTATAAACATAATTTAATTGCTCAAGAGATATGATATTCACTAAGTCAATTAGATTGTCCACATTACTATTGTGGGAACACTATTTCTTGATTAATTTAGTAGGTGAATAGGACATTCAAACAGAATATGAATCAGAGTTTCTGGTTCCTTTTTGTTACAAATAGAGCATAGCTCAAATCCATTTAAGACGTATTTAAAACCTTTATACATGAGTCTTAAGTCATTAATTCACAATGGTTTCTGAACAAAGTGGTTTCTGATTTGGGTAATATGCTGTGTGTATGAGAATGACCAGATGTATTAATTCATGTTGTACGTCGCATTGATTTATTAAACAATGATTGGTTTGTCAGTATTGTTTCTAATCAGCATTCATCTTTTAATACATGTGCAAATGACAATCCTTTGTCATCGAAATGTGACAACTAAAATATTTTTGATCTTTAATATATTTATTTACATTTATCCAACAGTTATAAACATATTAAGGTCTACATATACACCATTTTAAGAGGTAGAATGCTGGAACCTAAATAAAACAGAGATACATAGACATGCATTTGAGATGTGGTTGTACCGAAGGCTTCACAAAATAACTTGGATGGACAGAGTTACAAAAGAGACAGTTGTGCAGATGATTAGGTAGGAAAAAGAAGCAGTGTTTACTATAAAGGTACGCAAATTACAATACCCGGACACACATGAGGCGTAGAGATAAATATAATTTATAGCAGCTGATAATACAGGAAAGAAGGCACATATGAAAGAGGCGAAAATTCTGGCTGCGAAACCTATAAGAACGGTCAGAGTGCTCGAAATATCATCAGATCTGATGTACTCAAAATAATCTTGATGATCTCTAATGTTCGAAGATGGCACTTGAAGAAGAAGAGTTGGTTAGAATCTTTGTGACTGATCCCCGGCATGAGAACTGCCGAATCTCTTTCAAGAGAGTTTATGTAATATTAAAAGTTTTCTATTATTTTTTTCTGGCAGTGCCAGTAGAAGAGAACTCTACTTTGGGATTGTGCTGGGATGTTATTTGGCCAAAATAACGCTCGTCATCCAGATTTTAACCTATTAATGGTGCCCACTATATTAATGCTGAGTGACTGCTTGGATGGTCTGCATTGTCCGGAGCATAAAGCAGAATAAATAAAATATGTGCCGGTCTCGAACTCGGAGTCTTTAGATTAGTAGTGAGTGCTCCTACAAAATGCTAAAATAGTTAAAAGATTAAATAACCGCGATTACCTACCTGACTATAAGTTCAAGGTAAATAGCGTGTAATATTATGTTATTTGCCAGTATAGGCTATGTAAGAATTATTATCGGATATTTTGAAGTAGGAAATTTGTATTATAAGTATATTAACAGAACATTGGAGTTTTAAACTTTTTTTTTTAGAGGCTCATTTTTACCTTTTCTCACTTATTGTATTCTTAAGATTTAGGAAAATCATGATTTTGTGTCGCTACGGTTTCGTCAATTACCATAACCATGGATTGCTAAAACACGCACAAAAGAAATAACCGCTAGGTTTACAGTGCATACAACTTCACTCAAGTACTGAATGCTCATTGACTTATTGGGCAACACATAAGCTAGTGGGCGGGGACATAAATCTCGTCATAGCCACCATAACGAAACAGTTCGCGTATTTATTGGACACTCCTAAACATGAAAGATTTTAGAATAAAGACTTGGCGGAGCTCTTTCTAAGACAACGGTAGTACAGAAAGATGCTTTGGGTGAAATAACACTCAAACTCTTTATTTTCTTCATTGTACTATTCATTTTAGAGTGTCTGGGTATGTTCCGGGTGAGTCTGCGCATCCCACAGTGTCGATCTATGTGGTTTAAAGTTTAAATAATTAATCTACAGCAGATTCAATCACGGAACCTTCAGGTCGGCAGTAAAATCCTCTATACACACCGAGCTATCCCGCTTCCAATATTTAACAATAACTTGCTTTTCAATTCGGCTTTTCATATTGCAAATATGTTGGAACAACATGGAGTCGTCGATATTTTAATACAGGAGTTGTGTTTACCATTATTGTCAGAATTTGTTTTGGCAAGTATTTGGAGTATTCGAGGGGTGGTTAGGGATAGATATAGCAGGAGTAGTGGGGGTGAGATAGCAGGAGTGGGGGTCGGTGGTATTTAATATTGCAGGGCAGTTCTCCTCCGGCGAGGTGTAATTCATTGCCGGCCCATAATTTACATTGAGATGGGCTAATCCGGTTCCTAGTCTCTCGTTTTTATTCAAACCATCTCAATATACCTTGTGTAATTATCCTCTCAAAAGGGCTCCATTAATTTCTTTATTCAATTATTATTCAACGAGAAACATTAAAATAAAAATGAAAATCGATAGGTAAGTGAAAATCACAAAAACATTTAGAAATGTTGTTACTCTACAGGGGGGAGGATGTTAGTTCTGTTATTCCTCTGTTTTTTGCATTTAGTATACTATACTACAACACATTATTGTACAAAATACTCATACACTAATACAATCATACAATCACACCTCACGAGCTGTTTTCCTGAGAAGACCATGTGGATGAGGGTATGAAGCATCCCTGGTTGTTCTAAGAAAATGAAGCTATTACGGCAGAACCAATTATCTGTAGAGGAGTACAATTGATTCAAATAAGATAAAATAGCCTCGGATATGAATCGAGGAAACTCCTCGTGGAGAGGCACAAAGGAGAATGAGAATGAAGAAGAAGAATATTTATAAAATGATAACCAAAATAACGAACCAACATTTTAATGATACATTTTATATCATTTTCCGATACTTCAGATACCTCAGTATAATAATAAACATTTTTGTATGGTAATAAATACCTCTGAACATTTCAGTCCTCCCCTTTTTGAGAAGAATGGGCTCACCGTCCTCCCTCCTCCAGGTGATCCGAGGTTCCGGATGACCTGCCGCTTTACACACCAGTGTCGCGTTCTCGCCCTCTTGGATACTCATGTCCGCGGAGGTCTCGTCGTAGAGTATATCCGGAGGAACTAGAACATACAGAAAAATCAATAACATGGAAACAGTCATCTAGATATGGAAAGTATAAATTAAAAATTATTCAATCAAAAAGGTACTTATGTTATTACATAGATTTCCGTGACGTGAAAGCATTCAATTAATATTTATGAAATTTCGTACATCTTGATAAAAGCCTGTAACTTTCTAACGTATGAACTACTTTGGATTCAGAAAAATGTAGGGAATGTTCTGTTCCGAAACTAACGGTTATGCAAGGTGATATTTCAGAAATAGCATTAAACGCGAGGCTTTCCCTCTGATTAAGGTTATCCACTTTAAACAAATTGAGTAAGGCATAGGAGAGTCTTCCAAAGTCAAGTGTGCTGATTATCTACACTTACAAGCAATAATAGTAATTTATAGCTAAGGAAATTGACTTTCTTTAGTTTTATTTTAGTCTGAAAAGTTGGTACTTGCTGAAATTCAATATTTTTATACACTTTATAAATTAGAATGCAATCCGAAACATCGCAAAAAGCAATGTCTCAAGTATCTATAATACTACGAAAAAAAGTTATCAGTGTTATTTGCACCAATTTGGGAATTATTAGGACAAACATCAAAAGAAAAATCAAATAAAAGAAGAGAAATTATAGCATATCTCACATCAACAGTCCAATAGATTTCTTCAAATAGGGATAACAAACTTACTCCACGACATTCAAAAATAACTAACGATAGGCAAGGTAATATACGAGCAGCGGAGGAATCGTAAAACCATATTATTATTATGTAAATATTACCATCATTATGTATTATTATTGGGAGCAGAGTGCCTCAGTGGTAGCGCACTGAGTTGCCATGCCGAAAATCCTGGTTAAAATCCCGCTACAGGCAAGACATTTATTAAGTATTTTTACAAAAGGATATGTATCATATGAGATCTAGGACTCTCCTGGGGCTCACTCAGCCTCTATAAAATTTTATAAAAAAGAGTACCCAAAATAAAGGGGAAACATCAGGCGGTTGAGCGTGATTTAGGACAAATCACCTCCCCGCAGAACCGTTGCCAATGAAACGGTACAGTCTCTGCCATTTACTGAACATCATGCCCGTTCACGGTTTTTTTTCATGTTTCATTATTATTTTTGTAATAGAACTTGCAAAAAATAATATTCAAAATATTCTAGAGTATAATAAAATAAAATAACCACTTGACTAAAAAAGGAAAATCCGACCGGATTATATTTCTGTCGAAAGAAACCTCAGAGATACAATAACTTAAATCCGATTAAATATGAATAGTATACACTTGTTGTACTTCACCCCGCATTATGTAATTGGGGCGTCAAAAACTCACCCTCACGGATAATAGAATTAACTTAACAAGCTTTTCATTAAATTAAGCGAAATCTTAATGCCGTAACTTTGTAAACTTCAGTTCGGAGTCAGGCAAGCTGTTTAGTACTTTTTTCAGAGCAGATGGAAAGGTGAGTATTGTGCTATTTCGGCTAGTAGTAGGCTGTTATTAGTAATAAAACTAAAATTATAACAGGAGACTGGAGATAGTTGGGGGGTGCAGTCAAGAAAACACTAAATAAGTTAAGACCAAGAAATAAGTGCCGACGTTTCGACCTACTTTGTAGATCATCTTCAGGGCTATGAGAGAAAAAACAAACAAAACGAAAAAATATAAAAAAACAATACGGTACCAAGAATATAGTAACATACAGTATACGTACAGTGAAGAAAAGTAAAATAGTGACAGATATATAATAAAGGATAAAAAATATAAAATTACAGAATATTTTTAGTTATTATATTCTTGGTACTGTAATATTTTTTTATATTTTTTTGTTTTTTTATGTTTTCTCTCATAGCCCTGAAGATGACCTATAAAGTAGGTCGAAACGTCGGCACAAATATAAATAAGTCTTGACTTATTTGGTGTTTTCTTTACTGCACCCCCACAACGATCTCCATTCTCCATTATATCATCTAGTCAACTATTTTCCTCTCTAAAATTATAACAAACAAAATGAAATTAATAAGATAAAACGAAATCTGAGCAAATAAAAGTCAAAAAAAGTTTAAATACCCATGGGAGATAATATGTAACGACGGAACAGAGAGGGCATCCGTAGAAGAAAGCATAGCCACACTGGTGAGACTGAACTTTGCCACTAGAAACATGTACAGCAAGAAAAAATTATCCTCCAATGCAAAAATGAGGCACTACTGTACAGTAGTAAGACCAGCACTACTGTGTGGTATGGAAACAGTCAGCCTTCCGAGTCTGGATAAAGTCCTGAAGATAAAGAGAAAAATTCTGAAGAGGATCCATGAACCTAATGTAACACAAGAGGGGTATAGGTGAAAATCCAACGACGAAATATACAAAAATTTGGAAGATCTTGAAACAGTCATCAGGACGAGGAGACTGGGGTTCTATGGCCACATGGTCAGAACGAACAATAAGAGGCTGAACAAAAAAGTTTTCGATAAACTCTTAAGTTATAAGAGTATTGGTGGATATGTGAAACAAATAATATAGCAGCTGGATAGGCTAAAAATCAAGGATAAGGACAGCTTAGATAAAGAGATTTTTGGGAAAAACCTAAAAAAAGTTGGGGTTCTTGCAGGAAGGAAGGAGAGATGAGGGTGAAAATGGACCAAGAAAGAGCGAGAGGAACCATCCAGGAAGATGAGAGAGAATTGAAGTATAAGGAAGGCAGAGAGTATGAAGAAGATAATTAAGTGATATTCGCGTGGTCCTTTTCTGGCCTATTCGTGTTTTAAAAAAGTGATAAAATGAAATAAAATTCTGAAAAATTGATCACTAAAAATAATATAATTATGATGCATACTTCTTATATAAAATACAGTATAAAATTAAAATAATAAATAGGGTTTTGTTTAGTTTTGAGGGCAATGATAACCATCAGCTATTTTTGCCTTTTCATGGATGATTAATATATTTTTGGAAAAATTATGAATAATTAATTACAAATGTTTTTATAAATTAGTGTTAAAGACACTTCACAACGTGCGTCAGTTTTGCATTACTAGGTTGATTACAATATCTGTAATGCTTAATCCAGTTCTAAAACATTGAATTTCCATTTCAATCAACGCGATTCAATTATGTCTGCTGGATACAAGTCACGTATTTGAGATCCTAATCTTTTATGCAACATCAACATTAATTTCTCTATCTTTGCAATAATTATGTGTGTAAGCGTGTACAAATATTTATATTTACAACTGAGTAACTGTGGAAGTTATTGACCAGTTACGAAAACGCAAAATCTTTATTTCGTTTCTCTTTACTGCTGAAGATTATATATATATATATATATATATATATATATATATATATATATATATATATATATATATATATATTTTTCCCTTCACGCAGTACCCCTACGCGAAGGACGTTTATTGTTCTGCATGTTCCGTACATTTAAAGTACATTACATACAATTGTACTTTCATGTTGTTGTTTTTTCCATTGTTTACATTTTTTTTTGTATTATTTATATATAAAACTAAACGCTAAATTGAAAATAAATCATTAAAAAAACAAAACAAAACTTAAACATAAAAATATTGATCATAGTACATATTAAACCAGTTGAACAAAAAAAAAGAAATAGGAAAAAACACAAAATTACAACAAAGTAATTGAAAACAAAACTAAAATTCTTGTTCACCTATAATATTGATTTCATGTAGTGATGATTAACCACACTGCTTTAGCAAACACCTTGAATTGCTGAAAATACGTGCTTCTAGTGTAAGTCCTTAACACTGATTGGCCAACTGTCCTTCTGCATCACATGGTTGATAAGTTTAGTCCTTGGTCCATCGGTTAGTCTGCAGTCATATATATATATATATATATATATGTATATATATATATACACATATAAAATGTTATATGACCCTTTTCCTCAATTTTAGACCATTGTTATCCGTTTCGACAGATATGTGGTGGAGTAATAAAATTAATAAAAAATACCAGATAACTGCAATAAAAAGGTTCATAAGGGGCTATAAACCTGGACGAGACATAACGACATTGTAATATAAATCTAAAAGGACCCTACTAACTTAGTATTATGGCCAACCCGAAGTTGCCAGTTAACGATACAGTTTCTTCGCTAACAACAAAAACTAGGCCACAAATCTCTCCGCTGGTCGCTACAAAGGTGTCTTATCTGACCACCCGATCTCTCGTTTCCAACATCTTTTCACTTCCCTCTTTCGAATACTCCTGAGCCGTAAATCGGTCAAATTCGTTATCGGTACGGAACTACTGAGATGTGGAGAAATTTACAACTATACTGTGTAAAAATATTTATCTGAAGGATAGCAGTAAATCCTTTCAACTATTTATTCCCTCTCTGGTTATCCTGGAAGGATGAGATTTATTCACCTTAATTGGCCCAGTTTCGGCAAGATTTTATTTATTTCTATATAGTTGGAGAGTTCCCAACACTCCAATACATCATTGCCTACACCAATCAATCATCGAAGATTATAAAATAAAATTGTAATTTAAAAATTATTAGTTTCTAATGATAGTTATTTGTATAACTCCCATTTATGCCGTTATAGATAATCGGACGATGCTATAGTGGGAGCCATAAATTGTTCATTTACAGACATATGGATACAGGATAGTCATCTTTAGCGACTACTTGACACCTTACAGTCTCGCGACCCCTATTTTATCACCCTTCTAAAGGACGGCAATACCATGGATTTTTTGCCTATTGAAAACTCCTACAGGCTGCCGGGCTGTGAACCAACAACCTTAGGCATAATAAGTATTTATGTATATATATATATATATATATATATATATATATATATATATATATACCTATACACTACAACATCAAACTTCGACATTCAACAGACCAAGCTGCAAACACCACCACTGCATATAGGGTTTGTAGCGAAAGGACCATTCACCGTTGGTTCAAGAAATTTCTGGTGACACAGATTATTTCATAAATAAATTAGTAATTCATTTCTCCTTTCTACCCCATCTGCATCATGCTGGATACATATATAGACATAATACTACAGAAACTTGTCAAAAACCAACATACATTGGCTAATCGGAAGAGAATTATGCTCTTACACGACAGACAGTGAAGAAACTAAACGAGCAGGGTAACGAAGCCTTTCCTTCGTTCGTTGGAGACTAATCTTACTAATACCATAATTTTGAAAGTTTGTATGTTTTTCTTTCTTTCACGCAAAAACTACTGAACGGATTTGGATGAAGCTTTACAGTAATATAGGTTATACATCAGAATAACACATAGACTATAGCAAGCGCGGATTTAGAGGGGGTGCATTTGTAGATAGGTTCGTTGTATAGTTTAAGAAACAAATTTGGCAATTCCTCCCCCAAGGGTTTTTCCCTTACTATCATAGGGGTTCAATAATTGTACGGAATCCGTCAGTTTTGAAGTTAGACATCTGAAATTTTGGATGTACGAGTAACTTATATTTTTAAAAATAATTAAATTATTTATTTGAAATGATCTTTCACGAAACTTTATGTGGCAGACCAAATTACACACGAGCGAAGCTGCGGGCATAAGCTAGTCTCCAATATACTTCCATATGTAAAGAAATTTGAATAACTCCCTTAAGGGAAAAATTTTTAAATGTCGAAAAACGCATTTACAAAATTTATTTAATCATATAACTCTGAATTTTTCGGTTTGGGGTTGATAGTTTGATAACATGTTGGAGTAAAATGTATAGAAAATGTGAGTAAATATTTTTAATAAATATGTTATGATTCTAAACTATATCACCTTGATATAGTACATTCGTTTTATATGTTGTACGAAACGACCCAATTATTGGTTCATTAGCTTCGAAAGTTAAGAGTTCAGTTGTATCTTCTTCTTTCGCAACACTCTTTTGTGTCTCAGCGCAGAAGGGGGTGTTAAAGCTTGATTCCCTTTGAAAATGGGCATTTCAAATGAGATGACCCTGTTGTGTATTCTTATAAGTCTTAAAATAGTTTCAACGTTGGCTTTTCCATTTTGTTATCTATTCACTATTACCTTAGTTTCAAAAAAAGAAAAGGTAATAGCATTAAGCATTGAGTATCGAAGACCGTAGCCTCTGAATAGAAGGCCCCCGAGGACGCAGAAGCTTCCGGGGTTAATATTTAACGATGGAATAGGCCCGGGCTGCGAGTTATGGGTCAACACCCCCCCTCCCCCCGACCTCTCCCCCCTTGGGTACAACGGAAAACCAGCTGGGCAAGATTGATCTGCATCCGCTCTGTTTGCCAGGGTAAAAGCCTGAAGGAGATGGGACTCTTCCATCAATTTGCCATTTGATCTCTCAGGATCCAGTTCCTTTTATTGTATTTCATCGAGGGAACGTTGGAGTATAGCGTAAATCATAAGAAAATATTAAAAACAATTATGTTTACTCATAAAATTAATGAAAAACAAAACCAAACCGTATAAAAATTCAAGTCATCAAGGGCCTTAGGCTCAGAACGTGGTAGAGACTGTATTGTTTCTACGACTACTGTTGCGCAGAAAGGTAATTTGTCCTAGATCGCACTCAACATTTTGTTTTCTGGCATACGGGTTTCGGCCCACCAATGCCAATAATCATCATATTATTTATAACATCTTATTTTACATAATACTGGGGGAGGTATTATATAATTAGTGGAAACATTTTTTTATAATTAATAATTATTCTGTGGTGATCACACTCAACCGTCCGGTTTTTCCCCTAATTAATGGTATCCACTTTATAGAGATGGCCTAAATTCGTTCATTACTAAGCCCAACTACTTTACAACCCCTTTCCAACCATAGCGGCGCTACCTCTTCAGTAATATTAACCGGTCCAATGCTCTGCCATTCCGCGTTGCGTATTCTCCTGAATTTTGTACTGAATATTCTGTGAAATACCTTGCTTTCGATGATCTATAACTTTGGAGACCACGTTTCCATATTGAACAGTTGTAGGGATAATAGTTTCATAATGCCTAATTTTAAACTACGGGAAAAATAAACAAAAATACATTAAATACATTAAAATACAAGGAATTATTAGTCTTGGGTTCGAATAATGGTAGAAACTATACTGTTTAAGACATCGTATAGTTAACAGTGAGATGTCTTCGAGATCACGAACAACCTTTCCGTTTAGGTCCCAAAGTATACCCACTTCATGTAGACTGAGCGTGCCCTAGAAGGGTCTCCGAATTTCACAGGGTCCATCCCAGACTATTAATAAATTAAATCTATTATCTCCCAAAGCCGGCTCAGTACTCGAGACCTTCTGCGCGGCAACTCAGTGCCCTTCCTCTGAGAAACCCCCTCCATCTTATATAATTAATGTAATTTAAACATTAGATCATACTACTCAACTGATTTTAAAAATACGTATCACGGCATATTATAAAAATAATTTTTAACATCTAGGTAAAACTGGTAGGAGTTGAGGTCCATAATAAATACTTAAATAATGAACGAATATTTTTTAGACACCAACTTTTCGACCCCCAATAAAGTTTTCATCCGGGCTTAAAGGTCACGAATACGGGAGGAGCATATATACACACTCCGGAGCGGGGTAAAGCGCTAAGTTGCAATAACGAAGGTCCGGTTTCAATTCCGGCTGTGGTACATAATTTCAGTAATCCATTAACAGCTGAAGATGAATACTTTTGGATCTTCAGACCTTCCTTGGGCTTACCCAGATTCAATAATGGTAGGAAATACGGTGGTTGAGGGTGATTGATTGAAATTATCATCCTCCAAAACCGTTTTCCAAGAAGCAGTGGAGTCTCTACAACGTACTGAATCCAAGGCTCTTCCTCGAACATATTGGGACAATTTGTTTTATAAAGCATTTAAATTAGACTCTTCGACAGTTAAAAAACTGAGGCAAAGAGATACGAATGTTATTAGTTCCATGCAAGTTGTCGCGACAGTTTCTCACATTAGAGAAGACGATGAGTAGCTAATGGCCGAGCATAGTTCCGCCCGGCTAGGTCCGAAAGACCCTCTGAGGCGAGCTCTATGAATGGCCTTTTGAGGAGGTGGGCTCTTTCAGAAGGGCGCCTCCTCCCATAAAATTCTTTCCCCCCAGCCCTTTCAGGATAAAAAGGAGTAGCGGAGGAGGTTAATAAGGCCCATTCACCTCCTCACACCTGCGTCCCTTCGCCCTCCCCATCCTCCCTGCTTTTCCTCCCTACGGTCACGCTCTCTCATTTAATTATACCCTTCACCGGATGATCATAACGCCTTGAAATTTTAAAAAAATTAAAGATCAATTTTTTACGGCACATAATTAGTTTGTCCATTCAATATATAAAAATAACTCCTATTAAGTCTCTTATTCTTTACTTAATTACTGCCATTTTATCATGATTTATCATATTTTTTCCCTTTGTATTACAGTTAAATTGGTGGTGGTTATCTACATGGAAACTGACGAAGGAGAACAAACAATGAAGGTTACTCAATGTACAAAGAAGCAGATGTTGTTAACTCCATAAAAATTAGAAGACTGCGATGGGCTGACCAAGTGGCTAGAATGGAGGACGAGGCCATTCCTAAAAAGGCTTTGAAAGAACATGGGGAGGATGGTGTGGAGGGATATCTTGGGAGTCAGATGTTGGATGACGGCTGCGCAAAACAGACGACTGGAATAAGCCGGTAGAGGAGGCCAGGACACGTCACCGAGTTGTAGTGCCGTGGAATAATAATAATAAGTAAAGTAAAACCTCTACCGCTTCAACACATCAAATGTACTGAGCTCAGTACATGGAAGGCATTGTATTGTGTCTAATGCGGTCCCATATCCACATGAGTCTTTACAGAGGCTGGGTGAGCTCCAGGAAGATCTGCCGATCCTACAGCGTTCACCTATGGGTGTTAACAGATTATCCAATTTATCTACCATTACCTACTGTAAAGGAAAGCAGCAATTGCGCTAATAGTATGGTAAGTTTTAACTTTTCATTCCTATCGTTTTTAATGTTTTAAAAAAATACAAATTGTCATGAACTTTAGTATGGAAAAAAGAGTTTATTTGTTGGAAATGTTTATATTTTAGTAATCACTCAAGAAATTAACTTATCAACAAACATAGAACGTCTATACTTCGAAAAGTTTTTTGAAACGTTTCTTTGTTCATGAAATGAATACCTAAATCTATAAATTTGCCAAGATATTTTGCACACTCTCTAGAACCAGACTATTCGATTAAATTACAATACGAGTTACTTGCACTTTTCCAAAGTAATTTAAACTCTGAGAGTAGTTCCTGATAATTATTTTTTCAGCTACAGTGTTCACTAGACTTGGGGGTGGTACGCAACGATTTGCTTTGATTTATGAATCAACAATGTATCCGAACAGTTATGCTTTATTCTGTAAACGATGATTGCTGTTCATCCCAATAAATAATTGTTTCATTATTTTCTATTATCTTTCTGACTTGTGTTTTATTGGCTTAACAGAGGTTAAAGGAAGAGTCCTGCTTATAGTTAGATGCAGTGTATATCTTCACTATGTTATTAAAACTTAAAACAGTTAGTTCCAACCTAGGTTTTCATTTATTTGTCATATGCAGTATAGATTCATGAGTTTTTGAGCATATCGATAATCCATCTCCTAAAGAAGGAGTTTAAATGAATGACTTTTATTATTATAATTATAATGATATTCATAGCTTACATTACAATCGTTTTAAAGATCTGGACGATTGAAACAAATTATTTCAAAGCAAATACACAAACTAGGTCAGATCCCATGGTACCGGAAAAGAAACAGGAAAGAAACATATTGAAGAAGATTCGAAGAAAGTTGCGGACACAAGTTTCTAATTTGCGGGAAGCCCGGGACTTCAGGTGAAGTTCCCTGGATTTGTAGGATCTTTTTTCTCTTAGCTTCCTCAAGCCCCTCCGGAGGACTTAATACTCTAAGCCCCCGCTCCTTCCTAAGGATTACTTGTACTCCGAGGAAAATTGTATGTGATGGTTCAAGTATGTTGTGTTTTCTTATTGTTTGATTATATTCTTAATAAGATCTACAATATTATGAAATGTTGAATAATATTAGTTGACCTTACATATAAAATATATATGTGTGTGTGTATTATGGCCGGACGGCATCATGAAAGTCAATGTGTTTTGCACAAAGAACAATGTAGGTTTGCGAGAAGTAGGTCACACAAGTAGAAGGGTCTATTGCCTATGGTCCTCTTACGGTCAATGCGGCTGAAAAGATAAAAAAAGGGGTGTCAAAAACCCCTGGAAAAAGGACTCTCTGAGAAGATCCCGAGGAGGTAGGAGCTAGGAGGAAGCGGAAGACGGAGGTGGCGAACGATGCTGGGCGTGGAGTATCCGAAGATGGCGAGACCCGAAGACACAGCCTACCATAAAGAACCCTAGGTGTACCCCTGTATCACAGATAAGTGTAATTTAATTCCTGTAATGTATTTTGTGGCAATCCTATATCATATATATATAGCTGACTCATTAAGTGTACCTTTAAAAGTATGTGTATTGAATCATTAATCTTATTTTTAATTGACTTAATAAACTATACATATTATAATTCTTTTGGTGCTTACATACCTACACCAGATGCGCTATTTATTTATGAATAATATATTGAAGGCTTAAATACTTATAAATAGTAAATTGGTAAACACAAGAACAGATATCTGGAAAAGAATCCAATTAAGACTGGGGCATAGAAATAATGATTTGAGTAATCATCCTAAATGATACTCTGGCATCCCAAAAATCAATCAGAATATTCAAAATATATTTAAGAGTATAAACATAGCAATATACTTATATATATTAATGGCTAAGAAAATGGTCCGGGGAGGTCTAGGACCATTTTCTTTCCAATATTATGAAATGTTAATTATGTTTTAGACTATTCAAAGAATGCCACCTAATTTAGTATCGTTGTTATGTAAAAACACAACAAAATGTCCCGATATAACCCTCGAAGGTAATTTTATAGGGACTGTACTAGTTCTATTCTATTTTGAGTAAAATATCTCGAGATGAAATTTTGGACATCATCCAAATTTTCAAACTTAATAAAAGTCTTATTATCTTTAACTGCCGTGAACAAAATGAAGATCTCCAAGTTAATAGTTAACGGCCGAAACTGAAAAAGCTCGGGTCCCAAACTAATTATTCCCAAATTGTATAGAAGCGTTATATTTATTTATATTTTATATATTGTAAATCTATTTTGGATGAATTAAAAAAAAAATTGAAGTTTTAAATTACTTCTTCGGTACATATAGGCATACATGCATTGTACATTTTTCTGTATTTTTCAGAAAATTCTTTTAACATTATCATTTATCTTAAAA
Organism: Arma custos; assembly: GCA_037127475.1. NCBI lineage: Eukaryota > Metazoa > Arthropoda > Insecta > Hemiptera > Pentatomidae > Arma > Arma custos. The sequence goes on from CM073765.1 coordinate 36,098,983, forward strand.
TTCACCGCATTGCTAACCATTCTTAATTGACTCAAGCCTGTAGCGTAGGGACGCCTTCCTTTGCATGAGGTTCCTCAGTTCGTTACCAATCCGAGTGTGTTGTGTGTTTTTCCGGTTAAGGCGTTGGCAAGCTCCACGTAAGCAGGTTCATTACGGTTCTATTTGAGTAGCTGATGAATCAGATCAAAATAACTGGGATTCTTCGGGTTTTCTCGGCAAGATAGCTATGTATGTTTCGATTAATTAATAAAATAATAACAGTTATAGCCATAAAAAGCATATCTTCATATAAACCAATAAACCAGAATTCATTTCCTTAGAATTGATAAAACAAACGTACCACTAACAGTGTTTTGGGTTCATTAATAGCTGAGACTGTACTTTTTATAAGCCAACAGTTGTGCAGGTCATGGTTGTCCATTAATTTGAAATCACTCAATCACCAGATTTTTCTACCAAATGACACCACTATATCCTGTGTCTGCAGATCCCAGATGGTTCTATTGATCCCAGATCAATAATTGATCTTCTGTACATTAGGGCTTCGATCCTAATAACTACTAGCTCACCTTCACACATAATTTTGTACATGTAACTCAACACAGTGAGCTACTCCAATCCGTTCTTTTCATCGGAAAACCCAATAAATATTTTTAAAAATATGGTGAATGATTTATAAATTATCCGAGATTGTATTACGATACTAGTATAATTAAAGAATAAGAAATTCTGAAAGAAGTATTTTATTTATTTTTAACTTTATAAAGTATTTTTTTTTAACTTTATAGATTGGATAAGCCTGAAGGGGTCCATCAAAGGTTGTTAACAAATTTAAAAAAAATATCTATCGCAGCTAGATTCGAATCTGGAATCTTCTCCTCTACACCCCGCTTCACACCAGAAATATACTGAAATGTGTCCCAATTGACTGAAATATGCTAGACTATTTAAGATACTAGACTAAAACAACAAGAAACTGCTAGCACTTGAAGTAGCCTAGTACTTCAACGCGAAATAGAAAGACATGCTCTAAATTCCCATTTAATAATAATAATAATGTCTTTGTTTATTCTGGGACAAGTCCCTTTAGAATAGCAATACAGGTATTGTAAGCTATTATGTCGTAGAGTATTAAAACATTAACAATTAATTAATTGTTACAAATAATTTAGTAAGTGAGAACGATTAAAAAAACAAATAAAATGATAATAATGAAAAAAAAATGCAAATTACCTCCAATAGCAACGTTTTAAAAACAGATGAGAATAAGAGAAAGAAAAAAATTAAAATAAGTTAACAATAATTATATATGAGAAATAATATATAGTTGCATATATATCAAATTTATGCCAAGCAAAAAACAAAAAATAATGAAGAAAAATTCAAACAATACTATCAGTGATTTACACTTCATTTATCCTTCTTTAAGATGTCTAACAAGATGATATTAATATATATATATATATATATATATGTACGTGGTTTATATCCCATTCACTAATATACATGCATACATACTTACACATACAAGTGTAAATTAAAAAAACATCATTCATTCATCGCATGAGAGAATTTTAACTCAAAACTGATCCTACTATTTTTGGGATATTAGGTGAAGGAATATACGGGATTTGAAGGTTGGAAGATTATTGGAAGGACGAATGGAAGAAGGTATAGAGTTCCAAAGGAAGGAGGACCGGCTAAGGAAAGCTCTTTCAAAAGTTGCTGTTCGGTGGGATGCTGTTAAATACTAAACACTCTTATAAACGACTAATTTAAGACCTATGCATCCAATCCTTTCAAGCCAAAATCTTTTGCAAAATCCTCCTTTTTTATTACCATAGCTGTGGTATGCATATGCATCTATAATGCCTCTAAACTCCCATTTTCCCCGATTTGGCCTGTACGAAATATCTATCCTATCATTCAAAACATTATTCCCACTCAAACCCACTTGTTTGAAATCTAGTTACACCTCCGAGGTGTATGAAAATAATATTCCTCCTGACCTATTAAGTTGAAATAGTTATTTGAGTACTAACTGTATTTTCTCTAAATGCCCTAAACGCATGAATTTCATTCATTTTATTTCCTTGTTGTTTATTGGAACTTCTGTGCGAAATTATGCATTCACATCATAATTATCGTTTTTACCTATATATTGTAACCAAGAGTGGCAACACTGTGGGGAAAAAGAAAACCTGACTGGTAACCTTCCTACCTTCGCTCTTACCTTCTTGCCTCGCACGTGCCTCTTTACCTTTTTTTTTCCTTTTCCTGCCCTTTTTTTGCCAATTGGCTTATTTTATTGTATATATAACATCTATTTAAAAGTTATCATTTATTTTTGGTCTGTATATATATAATTTTTTCCTTATTTCTTGATTATTTAATTTTTGTTTTATTTTATTTTATTTTCTATTTCTTTTGTAAATAATTTTTGTAAATACTTTTATTTTGTTGTAAATAGATGCATGTAAATTAGCTTGCTGCTTTATCGCTTAAAACCCAGCCCTTTCTCCCCTGAATGCTAGCTTGGGAATGAGTATTTTTATATGATCATTATGGTATGTACCTTTTTTTCTTTTCTTTTCTTTTCCTTACACTAACTCTGAAGAAGAGAGAGAAGTTATATTGTATTTTTAAAATCCGGGGCTATAAGATAGCCAAGCGCCCAACTTTATTATTTTTTTTGTTCATAAGTTTATCTATTCTTTTTTATTTTCTTTTATTCATTTTATTTGGTCATATAAATAGTGGCGCCCAACGTGGGGCCTAGAAGTATATAAATCAGCAAATAATAAAGTAGAAGATAGATAAGAGTAAGGTTAAGAACAATTCTTATTGATAAGAATTGCTTGAATACTTATACACCTGATTTATTATTTGAAAGTGATATTAAGTTGCATGAATTATTAATATTTAAATTAATATTCATTATTTATTTCATTAAATTGAACATAAAACTGATTGGAGATAGTTTCATTACTCATACCTGGATTATAAGTACACATTTTGTTGTATTCAAGCAAATCTTCATAGGATAAGAACATAAATAACAAACAACTTAATAAACCAAAGAAATATATTTATTTTAAAAAAGAAATAAAATTAAATTATAAAACCATAATCACTGATAACACTTAGCCTGGTCACTCAAGCTAAAAGGTATATGTTAAACTGAAGGTTAAGCATTACAGTAGGTTGTAAGTTGTTATAATTTCATTAAACTTACAGATGACCTTGAATCTAAGCTGATCACTGAAACTAACTTATTTTCTTATTGAATTAGTTTGAATTATATGAGAATAATTTTCTTGAGCAAATATGATTTATTTTTTTTTTAATTTAATTTATTTTTTTATTTAATTTAATTTATTCGTTATTGATATTATTTTTTTAAGAGAATATCATTGAATGGTCCATTTCTTAATACCCTTATTTTTATCATTGAATGAATTATTTCTTTATAAAATTGTGAATTTCAAATTTTATCACCGTAAATCAATTTAAATCCGATAGATATCTCTAATTGCATGAATTTATTGGCTTATATATTTTTTTTGATCATTTATTAAATTTGGTAAATTATCTAATTTCTTTATCATTGATTTTCTAAGATTATCTTGTTTAATTTCAGAAAAGATTTATTTATTTTATTGTGCATCACTGGATTTCTATTTACATTTTTGGTTACCAAAATTAATCATCATTGGTTTAATCAATTTTCTACCTTAATTATAACCATATCTTGAGTTACATTTTGTCTCATGAAATATTTTTAAATTTCTATCTTGTTGGCTTAATGCTATATTGCCTTCTATGCTTTATCTTTTTCATGTTTCTGATTTATTTATTTGATTAATTTTTCATCTTTCCAATTATTAATATTAGCATTGAGGTAAAAATTTTGTGAATTTTCCTTTATGTACATAATCAAACACAATTATCCCTTTTTTTTTTTTTAATTTCGTGCCGAATGCTTGATATTAATTTTATCCTCTCTATCCGAGCATATTAGTTAATGGTTAATCCAGAGGAGAGTCAACCTAGCTTGGAGGAACCGCGCTTAAGCTGGCTTTATCATTTAAAAAAGCATGAATTAATAGAATTAAAAGAAATCTGGCAATTAACCCCAGTCGACGGCACAGTTGAAGCCTTAAGAACTGTAATTAAAAGTTTCTTTTTGAGTAACCCTTGGTTGTGGACAGTATCTTCGACATCTTCGGACTATATAGAAGCGAGAATGCCTAAAGATCAGGAACCAGGACCATCTCATCAAGTAACTAGACCACCAATTGCTACGGCCAACTGGATCTTTCCTCCGAATTACACCTTACAATTTTTCACTTCTCTAAAATTTGACAATACACCGTCGACCCCCTGTGCAGAAGATTTTCTTCAAAGGTTAAATGAAAAGCGTCGAGCTTGTAGAATAACTGACGCCGATCTGCTTGCCTATCTACCTGAATTATTCCATGGTACGCCCCTTAATTGGTGTCGATTGGAAGTAGATGATTGGAAAGATTGGGACGATTTTGAAAAAGCTTTTCGTGCTACATTCTTTCCTCTTGAGTACCAGGAAAAGCTTAAGAAGGAAATCGATAGACGAACACAGGGAGATCAAGAGAAAATTATTGATTTTATCGTCGATCTCAGAACTTTGTTAAAAAAATTGGAACGACCTAAGCCAGAAGAGGAACAAATTTCTACAATTTATAAGAATCTTTTACCTCGATACCAATTGTACATTAGAAGATCTGAAGCGACATCTCTAGCTAAATTAATTGAATTAGGTCAAGAATTAGAAAAGATTGAGGAAAGAGCAAAGACTTTTCGAGCACCTCCTACTAAAAGTAAAAGCGCTTTCCCTGAAACTGCCTATGAACCTCCTCAAGCACCTGGAAAACAGGCTAAAAAGAATAATATAGCTATTGTAGAGAAGCAGACGAAGAATACGAGGAAGAAAAAGAGTAAAGATGAGAAAAAAGTAACTTCCTCGGAATCTACTCAAGGAAAGCCTGAGCCCTCATCCATTGGTATCACTAAGAACCAACCTGAAGTAGCCGCCGTACAGCCTCTTTGTTGGAACTGCCTTCAAACTGGACACCGTTATCCGGAATGTTCTAAGCCCAGAACAACCTATTTCTGCTACAGTTGCGGTACTCGTGGCATCACCAGAAAAGATTGCCCTAACTGCAAGAAGCCGGAAAAACTGTTAAAGGGCCAGCATAAGGAGGTCGCTACTGACCCTGATACCCTAATACCTCGAACAGAGACCTCAACTCTCAAGAGCTCAACCATATATCCACCTTATCGGTGGAGGAAGAAAGGCTCTTCGTCACTCTCAACGTAGGAGGAGTCATTCTTTCAACACTTATTGATACTGGAGCCAATCACTCGTACATGAGTTCTTTAGGACTCTCTTCTCTATCTCAAGAACGCATTTCACTGCTATCTATACCCTCCTATCCTGTCACGGTAGCAAATGGAGCCCGTGAGACCGTTAATAATGCTGTTGCCTTTCTAGCCAGCTTAAACGGCCGTCAGGTTCAACTAGCTTTTTATGTCCTTCCGAACCTAACAGTTCCTTGCCTTTTGGGAATGGACGCCATGAGAGCATTAGGAGTTGTAATAGACGCTGCTGGGGGATCTTGGTGGTTCAGAGATATGCCTTCGAGTCGAACTACCTTTTCTAAAGAACCCTTAGCTTCTCACGAGCAAATAGCAGGAATTAGAAGACTCGAACCAGAGCAAGCTAAAAGATTGGACAGATTATTACAAGAGGAACTGCTCAACACCGATGATTCCATTGGCCTTACTAATCTCACCGAACATCATATCGACGTCGGAAAGAGCCAGCCAATAAAACAAAGGGCATATCCAGTTTCACCTGTCATACAAGAAGCTATCAACCAGGAAGTGGATCGTATGCTACAGGAGGACATCATAGAGCCGTCACACAGTTCTTGGTCTAGCCCTGTTGTAATGGTGAAAAAGCCGAATGGAAAATATCGTTTTTGTATAGATTACCGCAAGGTTAACGCTGTAACCAAACCAGATGTTTATCCTCTGCCTAATATGTCCTCTCAACTAGACCAACTTAAATCTTGTCGCTACCTAAACCTTGGACGCGAACTTTTACCCCCTAACTCTTATTTTAGTAAAATAAGTAGCGCCCAAGTTCTAAATCCTCCCGATAATTGTGTTTGGTCCGAACATTTAAATAGGTTGAACGAGTTTCGAAAGACAGCGGAGGCACGACTCAGCCGAGCATCAGCACGCCAGAGCCACTTCTACAACCGAAACCGCAAGGAGGCGACCTTCAAGGTAGGAGATCTAGTGCTGCGACGAGCTCACCCTCTCTCATCTGCTGAACGAGGTTTCGCCAGTAAATTAGCTCCGAAATTCGAAGGACCTTTTCGAATTGCTCAGAAAAGGTCGGCAAACGTTTACCAATTAGTGACCACTGCAGGTACACCGGCCGGACTTGGTCACGCAGCGCAGCTAAAGACCTACCATCCTGACTTGCAGGGTGAGGGGTCTCACGCTCCCGAAGAAGCGGAGTTGTAACCAAGAGTGGCAACACTGTGGGGAAAAAGAAAACCTGACTGGTAACCTTCCTACCTTCGCTCTTACCTTCTTGCCTCGCACGTGCCTCTTTACCTTTTTTTTTTCCTTTTCCTGCCTTTTTTTTGCCAATTGGCTTATTTTATTGTATATGTAACATCTATTTAAAAGTTATCATTTATTTTTGGTCTGTATATATATAATTTTTTCCTTATTTCTTGATTATTTAATTTTTGTTTTATTTTATTTTATTTTCTATTTCTTTTGTAAATAATTTTTGTAAATACTTTTATTTTGTTGTAAATAGATGCATGTAAATTAGCTTGCTGCTTTATCGCTTAAAACCCAGCCCTTTCTCCCCTGAATGCTAGCTTGGGAATGAGTATTTTTATATGATCATTATGGTATGTACCTTTTTTTCTTTTCTTTTCTTTTCCTTACACTAACTCTGAAGAAGAGAGAGAAGTTATATTGTATTTTTAAAATCCGGGGCTATAAGATAGCCAGGCGCCCAACTTTATTATTTTTTTTGTTCATAAGTTTATCTATTCTTTTTTATTTTCTTTTATTAATTTTATTTGGTCATAATATGGAATAAGAGAGTAAAACAGTTTACTACGATTGTCCGTAAAGAAGTTGACGAAGTCACCACTGTGCTATGTCATGGCCAACAGTTGTGCAGGGATGTAATGGCCGAAATCACACTAACAGACAGGTTACACCCTTCATTAAGGGTAGCCACTTTATAGAGTTTAGGTGAGCCTCTGAGGTGTCAGCCGTCCCCTCAGGTTCATCTATGACTTTTAATAGTTTAAATATACGAATCCGTAAACGAAAATAAACTGCCTTCAGAAACACACTTTTACCACCGATTGACGACACACAATATATTAAAATACAAGACGATGAAGTATTCAAGCTCTGCTTAATAAACGACTTTTTTTTAAGATATTGATTACTTCTTGTTAGTAAGTTCAGTGAATAAGCGGTAAACGAGGTACAAATGACTTTGGACAAGGAAGCTAAACCAATAATGGCCCATCAAAGCTTTACAACTTCCGGGAAGAAAGAGGCTGCTTTGAAAAGGAGTTACTTGGAAATTAAGTTTATAATCAACGATCAACATCCGTTAACTTGTAAACTAAATATTTCATATTGATTTTAATAAATGATTTAATACAACAAAAAAAAGAAAAAAAAAATATTACACATCTTACAACATAAACTGTTGTTTTTGAAAGTGTTAAGAGTCCATGTGGATAAAAAAAACCATTTATACTTTTAAATTATTTTTAATGATTATTATTTCATAAAAAATTCAAAAATGTAAAGGGTTAAAAACATCACTCTTTGCTAAGTGCTAAGTAATAAAATCATTTGCCAAATTGCTCATATTTTTAAACAAACAACAATATGATGAATAAGCATTTAACAATATGAATGTGTCGGTGTACTTTCAAATTACAATACATAAATAATTTTATCCATTAGTTTTATAGGGTATATTAAAATTGCAATACTATTGTATGAGTAATGAAAGCCGACACAAATTGTTTCTTTAAAAAATAAAGAATAAATGTTTGGCTGACAAAAAAAAAAAATTAATATAAGTATGAGATAATGTATAAAGAAATTGTTCTTAATTTTTTAATAAGTTTGCTACATAAAAGATCAAATATTGTCAGAAAAATAATAATACATTCACCATGTATTAATTTATTAGGATTTGTCAATAAAAATATACTTTAGATAAGAAATTAGAGAACAGATCATACAAGTAAATATTTATACTTTACAATAAACAAGCTGTTTTAGATCGATTCGTAGTACAAGATCATTTTCTTACAACACCCCCTTTCTCCGATTTTCCTTTTTTTAATTAACAAGAGAAGTTACTACCTACAGGCCTCGTCCTGTGCTTCAATAAAATAAATAAATGCTTAAATAAATACTACAGCTTCATTTCCCATGACTTCCTTCGACCGATGTTTCTCACGAAAATCTTAAAATTTGGACTTTTTGGAAAAAAATTACCAATTTTCAAAGGGACGTAACTCAGAATATTTTAAAGCTACAGAGCTGCGGTTGGATTCAAATGGTAGCAAATTTAATATACATTAAAATTGGTTGTCCATTTTGTTAAGGCCAAAAACTAAATAAACTCCGAAAATTTCGAGGTTTTCGGCCACCAAATGTTTTCCCATCCCAAACGGATTGTATGTTTTTACGGTTGCAAACTTGGATTTACACTACTCAGACATGCCCTTACAACATTTCAAAATCTCTCTTTTTATCTAAAATTTTTTGCGACCTTCAAACACCTGACCGCTGGCCTATATAGTTATGATACCTTTGAAAATTTGATAGTAAACTATATTTCTGCTTATTCAATTGTTTAACATATTGATGAATAAAATATAAAAGCATTGATGAATATTGTCTGCGGCTTATTACAATTAAATACTTTTCATTTACCACGTTCATAAAAGCCCTCTTTATCCATTGGTAAGTTAGATTCGGTCATATTGAATTCATTAAATTCCTATAATGGTTATAGCAGAGAGAAAATGAAATGGCTTGTTAAAACATATATTTTAATATCTTATATATATTATATCTAATTAAATATATTCTATCCTATAACAAGTATTAAAATTATTAATTCATGGTCTACGAGTATGGTATAAAAAAAGATGATTAATAAAGAAAAATAAATATTAAGTACTTATGTAAACCTCAATTACAGTTCGAAGATAAAGAATGACGCAATTATATCTACATTTAAATACAATAGTAACGGTATCTGTTCTGCAGGTTGTCGCTTAGAGTTGATTTTTAATTTTATGAATTCCACATCACCAATTTGGTTTCCGAACATCACACTTCACTATCCAGCAATGCCACCGTGTGGTGGACGTTGTCACATCCGCATGTATCTCACGCGCAGGACGCGGAATGTACTGCACGAGAGCTTTTCTCGATGTAGAAAAGGCTTTTGATCGAGCCTGGCATCCGTGTCTGCTGTACAAACTCCGTAAATTCTTACCTTCTACTTACTTCCTTATTGTCAGTTTCTACTCAGTAATAGAGCCTTTAAAGTAAATCATGATTTTTCCTACTCATCCCTCTTTACCCAGTCAGCCGGTGTTCCGCACACCGTTGACATGCCAAACCAAGCAAGCACTGTCCTTACTACGTACGCTGATGACGCATGTCTACATCGTTAAATAAGTATCAATTTTTCGCATCCCAATCTCTTCAATCCCAAATCTCAAACCTTCAAGAATGGTGTCAAGATTGGAGAATTAAAATAAATCCTAACAAATCCTTTCAAATTACCTTCACCCTTCGTCCTATACCTACGAATTCCTGTCCTACTGTATTGAGAAAAATACACATTTCTCATAATTACATTCTTTTTTCTATTCTAAAGCTGAAGATAACATGCATTTTTCGGAAATATTAAAAAGGAAACAAATGGAAAGTTAAAACTTGCTGTGACTCAACTTGAAGTGACAACCTGCTAAATAATTAACATAATTAAATCCTAGATGCAATAAACTAAACCTATTAGCAATAACTCTAAAATTATTTCAATGTTCATCGTTTCAGAACTACACTGAGCACGAGGTACCAGGTACGAACCTGCACCGACCTCATACTTTTTACACAGTCAGTGTAAAAAGTATTGGGACACCTGGAAAGGTGATTGAAAAAAACGGTACTACTATAAATGTATGCATTTATTTAATTATAAATAACCAACATGTAATTAAAAATATATTCAAAATATAAATATAAGGATTTATATAGATTAACAATGCGATAACATATTTTTTAAATAAATTGATTGAAAATGACTGATGAATAACTGAACAATAAATATTGGGACACATGAAAAAACATTAGATACACATTGAATAGTTCTCTTTTTTTAAAACATTAATATTTTGTCGGATACCCTTTAGCATCTATAACACTCTGAAGTCGCCTTGACATTGATTCTATTAATTTTAAAGTAAATGAAGGATCAATTTTTTCCCACTCTTCCTTAATTACATGTTTTAGGTCTGTTTTATTAGTGATCGGTCTTGTTCTAATTTTTTGTACCAAAAAATCCCACAAATGCTCAATGGGATTGAGATCGGGTGACTGGGGTGGAGTTTCTAGGCATTTTGGTGTGTTATACAGTAGCCAGAGCCGAGAATCTAGGGCTTTATGCTTTGGGTAATTGTCCTGATAAAAGGCAAATGACTCGGAAATTCCCAATTTTTCTACTGATGGTTTTAAATTTTTTGTAGAATTTGTACATATTGCCTGTGGTCCATATTTCCTTCGACAAATTCTAATCTTCCAACACCGGCAGCACTCATACACCCCCAGACCATCACTGACCCACCTCCATGTTTCACGGTTGGAAACAAATTTTTTTTCTCCAGTTCACAATTCTTCTTTCTCCAAATTTTTCCTTTCCCATCCGAACCGAAAACATTAAATTTACTTTCATCTGTGAAAAGGATGCTGTTCCAAAACGTTTGAGGTTTATTTTTAAATTCATTTGCAAATTTTAATCTTTTTGCCCTATTTTGTTCACTGACAAAAAATTTTTTCCTTGCTACACGACCATGAAAATTTGCATTTCTCAAAATATTTCTGACAGAGCTCACAGATATTGGTTTTTCACTGTTAAGATTATACATATTCTGTGGCTAATTTCGGAGCAGAATAACGTGGGTTTTTAGCCACTTTCCTAACAATTGACCTTCTATCCTGCTCAGAAAATACTTTTGGCCTTCCACTTCTTTGTTTATTTTTATAGCTTTTGGTTATTCCATACCTGTCTATTATATTCCACACAGTCATTCTTGGAATCCCAACTAGTTTAGATATTTCTCTTACTGTTTTGCATTGGTTGTGGAGACGGATTACAATTTTTCTTTCTTCTACACTAGTTTCTTTTGATTTCCGTCCCATTTCGAACACTATTATTAGGTTTATAACAAATTACTGAAATAATCTTCAATATAAACATTAGAAAGACGATATAGAATAAGAAAAAGGGATTAGTGACGTAAATAAATATAATAGAATTATAGATCAACCTTTTGTCCCAATACTTTTTGTTTGTTATTGTTTATGTACTATTCCATTGAACATTTTTCGGTCAGTGTCTTTTTCGATACTTCAAAACGCGAATGATAAAATTTGATCATAAAATTATGCACACAGAAAATATGCTGTTGGAATTTTCGGAAAAAATTATTTTCAATACATTCCATTTATTTATTTATTTATTTTTTTTAAATTGGACTAGGTGTCCCAATACTTTTTACAGTCACTGTACATGCAATAGAATTAGTAAAATATTGATAATTCGGAACGGGAAAGATTAGCTATTGAAAATGTTAATTATTATCTCATTTATACTTCAAAGATAAAAACTGCTTTATTTTCTTACATAGTAAAATGCAATAATAAAATATTGGATGGAATAAACTCGATATATTAGCAATAACTATTAAGAATACTGCCATATTAACACTACTGTGAGATATGACTTGCAAGTCTCTTTCTGGTCAAGATCGGTGCGGGAACATGGAAACGCGGGGAATCCCTCAGTGCAACACTCTTTGCGACCCTATTTTTCATAGCGGTTGAAATTTATTGTTTATAAAGAGTAAAACATTAATATATATTTTATTTTCTATTTTTCTAATTATATTTATTCCTTGGTCTTGTGTCCTCAATAATTTTAAGTTAAAATTAAAAAGAATTAATGATGAAAATCTCAGTGTGAAGGAACTGCTCACGGTGACATCTCTTGTGTAACATAAATGAAGTACAACTGCGACATTTCCTCGCTGAGATACTCTTGACGTTCCAATATTTGTTTTCGTTGCGGCTGATTTGTCACTAAAGAGTAAAATATTTCAACTCATTTATAACTCATAAACATTTATAACTCATAAAAAATGACCAATAATTATAAAAAATTATAAATAATAATATGACGAAAGTCAATAAGATCCTAAATTAAAATTAATGTTCAAAGAACTTCGTTCTAGTGTATTCATCGCAAAAATGGCGGGAGTACACTGGGGCTTTAGGATCTAAAAGAGAGAAGGTTAGTCCTCGACCGGGAGGGGCCTTGATAGCTCAATTGGCAGAGCGATGTCACGGTGAGACAAAGGTTCCGGGTTCAAATCCCGGTCGAGGGCCTATCTTTTCTCTTTAAAAAATAAAAATATTTATAACTCATAAAAAATGACCAATAATTATAAAAAATTATTTTATTTTTCTAATGATGTTTATATCCTATTTATTCTTTGATCCTTTTTCCTAAATAATTACTAGTTTTTTTTGTATTGATATTTACAACTGTAATTATATTACATCAAGTAAATCTGCTGTATGAACAAAGGACATGAAAAAAAAACCACTTGTGGAGAAACTCTCCATTGATATCACTCCAATAAAGTTCTATAGTAGAAGGTCTCGAGGCCATCTTCTTTACAGACGCCTCGGAGGGTTATCAGGAATATTATGGGAAGCAAGTTGAGAGTCTAGTGGATTCAAGTGTGTATGGAGCTTTTCATGGAAGGATAGGTATCTAGTTTGGGCCAAATCAGCAACATATGGAATATTAGGATCATGATGGATGAGTTTGTTTGTGACGTAATAAGGAGCATTGAGGATTTAACGAAGGAATTTGGATTGTAAGGATCGGATACGAGATGAATTGGATGGTTTAGTAGAGCCCCAAAGCTTCGTATGTCCAAATAGGTCTGATAACTGTCATGTAAATGAGTCTTTTGTAATTAATTGGGAGCTTTGAACGTTTGTCCAGTAAATGTTGAAGTAGGCAAAAACGTGGAGCAGTTTCTTGTATATTCAGTCTTAATTACTAGTTAAGATTAAAAATATAATGTGGAGGGAATCACATTGTGAGGGAAATGCTAATGCCTCTTTCGGTATAATTAATTACGGTCTTTATGATCTATTTTTATTGTTTATTTATATCCTTTCTCTTATATACCTATTTTATCTAGTGGCATCAACGCTTAGGCGTTTAGGCTTTCGAGATATATTTTTTTAATCTACGAAGGCTCTTTGCGTGATAACAAACCATAACAGATACAGGAAGAAAGATCAGAATACGAAGTTCGCATGCTTAATGCTTTAGATATCTTCACGGCAAGGGCAAACCCATTCGAGTAAGTGCCGTCTAGCAGAAGAATCGTAAATAGAAGTACATCAATAATCGTGATGATGGTATTAGTCATGAAATTTAAATATCGTCTTTATAGTTAAAGAGAATTCATAGTCAATTATCTTTTAAAAAACATACCTTAGTATATGGGAGTGGAGTAGCTCGATGTATAGGGCACTAAGTTTTCATACTTGGAAATCGCAATAATAGTTTTAACTTTTTAGTACAATAACTAAATATTTGATATACATATATAATTAGTAGCATGTAAGTTCAGCTGTTCAAAGGCATGACGGTCCTTAAATAAATTAGACAATAATTAAATTTATATTCTGTGATAACGTAATTTTATCATTATGAAAATGTCTGTGCATAGTTTTAATTGAAAAGTAAATCGATTTATCATACAATTATATTAAACAGTACCTCTTTAAGTAAATTCTTGTGAAGAAGTCACATAACTATAAGAGATTATCTGAAACTATTATTAAATTGCATATCTTCTTAACTTTAGGCTTAACAATGAAATAATTTGCATCGACATCCGCAGTCTCAAAGCTGGTACCTGAATGAGAGACTAAGCTACGAAGAATAGGTTACAATGTTCTCGGATTAGAGGCATATAGGGATATAGTTAAATTTATTTACTCTTTTAACATGGTTTTATGTTTGTAAAAATATATCGAAAATTTTCTAATGTTAGGTTTGAATAAAATTAAAATTGAATAAAACCACTTAATTTAACAAGCTAAAAAAAATTCTTCCAAGATTGTATTCCTATACTAAAAGCTACACTTTGTAGAGTAATTTAAAATCTAAATATATGTTAATATGAATGTCATTAATAACAGAAAATAAACGTCCTTTAAAAATGAATCGTAACTAGTTTCCACGTCAAACTTGAAAATTGCAATAATTCTCGCTGCTAATTTTATTATTACACAAAAATAATATCGTAGATTGAATAAACTCTGCTTTATAAGGATTGTTTCAGAGCCTACATTGTGAAAGAAATTCAGAGTAAAAAATTTTCACGGATATGTCCATTATATTCTAAAGGACTTGAAAAAAAATGAAAAATGTGTTTATTTCGGTAATCATTCATGAACGTGTCAACAAACATATATCATATATAATTCTAAATGATAGTTGAAACGTTTAGTACTTTATGAAATGGCTAGATTTTGCCCGCGGCTTCGCTCGCTTGGAATTTGGTCTGCCACATAAAGTTTTGTGACAGATCATTTTAAATAAATAATTTATTTTTTTTTAACTATAACTTACTCGTACATAAAAAATTTCAGGTGTCTAACATAAAAACTGTCGGATTCCATACAATCTTTGAACCCATATTATATTAAGGGAAAAACCCTTGGGGGTGGAATTATCTCCAAATTTCTTTCTTAAATTATACAAAGTGCCCCCTCCTAAATCCGACCTTGCTGTAGCCTATAAGTTATTCTGATGTATAACCTATATAACTGTAAAGTTTCATCCAAATCCGTTCAGTAGTTTTTGCGTGAAAGAAAGACAAACATACTAACTTTCACATTTATAATATTAGTAAGATTACAGAAATATACATATTTCCCTTAATTATATTATATTTCCATACTAATGCTCAGACTTTTTTTTATTTTTGGAAGATTAAATGCGTATTTCGATAATCGTAACATCAAGAAATGAAGTTTCAGCTAATATTTCGAAGTATAGTTGATGATTTAACCTAAACAGTATATATAAGTAGGTCATTTAATATATATACAGTCAGCAATTGTTTTTAAAAAGAGTCATTGATAAAATTATTTTGATTTTTGAGTATACTAAAAATGAAACGAAAAAAAATTGCTTAATGATTCGAAACTACACAATGTGGAACTGATACCAAATCACATGTTGATAGTACAAGAACATTAATGTGTGCTAATAATTTATTATATTTTTTAATGGATGAAACATCCCTGCAACCTATGAGGACCGTAATGTTATCCAGCATCTTGAGGTTGTGTTTAAGGTGTACGTTACGACGGTACGGAGGGAGTAGAGGAACACGGCCTGTAGAAGAAGGCAGGGGATGAAAAAGAGGGTGTAGCAGGCTTAAGTGGCTACTGTGTCTCTTCTCGCTCTAATTAGTACAAAGAAGTTGGTGGCACACTCGGCCTGGGTCTGACAGATGAAATATTCACAGCACTCCGAAGAAGAAGGCATGGAGTTCTAGGTTTAGTCAAAGCAGTAATCCTTTTTGCATAGCATCTAGAGCGTTTCATGACAACTTCGCATGCGTAATAATATATACTTACATAACCGAGAAGCATCAACAAATATTATTTTAAATATAACAACAATTTTACAGTTATCTGTTCCGCAGGTTGTCGCTTCGTGTTTAGTAACAAGTTAATTGTTTATTTGTTTCCCTTTTAACATTTTCCAAAAATACAAATTATCTTGAGCTTTAGTATGGAAAAGATATTGTAATTATGGTAAAGGTGTATACTTCGGTAATCAGTTCATCTAGAAATGAACGTTTTAGCATCATCTACACTTCGAAATATTAGTTGAAACTATTAATAATAATAATAATAATATCCGGCGCAACAACTCGTCACCGAGTATGGGCCGCCTCCTGCATTCTCTGCCAATTTGCTTCTAGCATTAAGAAGGGTACGTGCATCCTTCGCTACAGCTTCCATCCACCTCACGTTTGGTCTCCCTAGTCTCCGTGTGCCATAGATTCTCTCTGTGAGAATCTTCTTTGGGGTCAGAGTGTCCTCCATCCTTGCCACGACAACATCCATGCCGCCTCCCTTTTCCTCTCACTTTTATTTGTCCGAAAATTTTCCTCGAAGATTAAGTGCCTTTGTTAGAGCCCACGCCTCTGAGCCATATGTGAGTACCTGCCGAATCAGAGTTTTGTAGATCAGCAGCTTTGTTTGCCAAGAGAGGATCCTGCTCTTTAATTGCTTCCTTAGACTATAACAGCACCTATTAGCAGAATTAATTCTTCTTCTTATTTCCTGAAAATTATATTCATAAAATTATACTCATTTTATTATTACATATTATTACATATATTATTCATTTTATAAATTATGGATTAATTACTGTCCCGAACTCGACGAAGCTGTCAAGGCAATCGAATCGGTACAGACCAACTTCGAAGTAAACGTTTATTTGAACATTTTCCATAATTACATTATCTTTTCTATATTAAAGCTCATAATAACTTGTGATTTCATAAAATTAAAAATCAACTCTAAGCGACAACCTGCAGAACAGATACCGTTACTATTGTATTTAAATATAGAAAAAATTGCCTCATTATTTATCTTCGAACTATAATTGAGGTTTACATAAGTACTTAATATATATTTCTTCTATAATCATCCTTTTTTGGACTATACTCGTAGAGCACATATAATAATTTCAATATTTATTATATGACAGAATATAAAATATAATTATTATATTCAGCATAATTTTTAAATTAGATTATATTTTCTAACAAGCCATTTTATACATAAACAGTTAAAACTTGTTGGAAATCAACTCGCAGCTACAACCTGTGGAATAATTACCAAAATTAGGGACCGATTAATGAGGGTGACCATTACAGACGACGTCACATTCAGGAACTCTACAAGCAAGACAAAAAAAGGTATTCACGTTTCCTAAAAAGCAAAAATTACCAAAACATGGATTGACGAGACTGAAAAAGACATTGAAGAGCTGGAGATCTCTCCGGATAGTATTAAAGGACGTTCTTCACTCAGAAAGGAACTTCACAGTCCTCCGGGTTTTCAAGAATGAACTAAAAAGTAAAACAGATACGATCCGGATGCAGGGAAGAAATCAAGATCACGGAGAAGGGAAAATAAGAAGAAAAAGGATATAGGAAAGAAAAGAAAAGAAGAGTAGAAACAGGCGTTATATATACATTATATTAACTGTTTAGTAATTGCTTAGTTACAATCGGTTGTAAACGTCCTGAAGATAGACCTATACGTTTATGGGAGGATTGCATGAGTGATCTAACAGAGTTGAGCCATTGGGTTTATTATACCAAATTATTATTAATATCAGTTCCGCAGGTTTTTGCTTCGTATTAGTCACAACAAGTCTTAAATTTGTATTCGTTTCCTTTTTAATATTCTGGAAAAAAAAATTGACAACTGACAGTACATAGTAACTATTAATGACAGTATATAATTAAAAGAACCGACTTGTATATATTTAAGTTATACCATCCATACCATTGTTAACATTATATAAGTACATCATACATCATCTGTGCTTCGAAATGTTTCATTTCAAGATTCATTTCTTGATGAAAGGGTTATCGAAATATACACCTTTTCCGTAATTATATATTTTTTTCTTACTAAAGCTCATGATATTTTGTATTTTTGGGGAATATTAAAAATAAAATGAATGAAAAGTTAAAACTTGTGAATCTTCAAACCGAAGCGACAATCTGGGGAACTAATACCCTGATTATTATTCTCATCTTTAATCAATCACTAACTAAATATCCAGCATGATTAATAAATATAGATATAAATAAATCTATTCCAACAAACTAGGCCAAATCTCTTCCTTACAATTCAGTCAGAAACTTTGGAAGATATTTCGGGCAATTAGCCTGGATTTGGAACAAATTGGCCTTAACTAATTAGCTTTGTGTGAACAACTTGAAGTCCGGACTTGACCCAACTCTTAGGGACTCTAACTTATCCCGACGGATTTCTTTTGCAAAGCCGGCCACGTACGTTCATCCATCTTGCTCTTCCAAGGAAGCGATGAAAATTAATTTTCACTACATCATCAGTTTTTATTATGCGAAAAAATCTATTTTCAAAGCAGATATTATCTGGTAGTGAATCTGAAAAAATAATTATTTTGTTTCTTTTAATTCTTTTTATATTTATATATTAGGGAAAGAGAAAAAACATTTCCCAGTCATTATATATTCTTGATTCCTACAATTATTCAAGACGTTTCGACAGCATGGTGTCATTTTCAATCTTTTTAAATTTTTCTCTCTGCATCATTAACAATTCCTTTATATAAATTTACATCAGTTACAAGTCTAAAATTCTTAAAGTCATATTTAAAATTTGTTTTCATAAAATTCTTGAGGATCATTTATCCTCCATGGTCAAAATAATGTTATTTTTTGCCATCATGCTACAGGCAATATTTCCCAATTTTGATGGAATTTGAATTATTATTACATTTAGATGTAAATTGTATTATCAATAAACAATATGTAATTAAAGTCAGTGTTTAAATAAATGAAAATGAAATGGATAATGGAAACGGAAAGGAGGATGTAAACAATGAAATACGGTCGGCCCGCTTAGCGCTGTGATTCACGTTAAGCTCTTCACTCACAGCAGTTAAAGGGTTAATAGTGTAGTATATTATTAATAAGTAGCACGTTATTAATTTTAGTTACTCTAAATTTTACTACACAGTAATAAATTATATAAAACTACGTAAAAATCATAATAATATTAACTTATTATCAGAGACGACTGCCAAAAAGAATAATTTACAATTAACAAAAAACGGCTCGAATGGGGTGTTAAAGAAATTTTTAAAAAAATTACCAAACACTTAGTAATAAATAAAACAACAGTATATCCAAAAAGAATCATCACAGGACTGGTAATAAATCTAATGATTCAATATTTAGAAATACATTACTTTTGGAAAAAATAATTATACGTTCATCGCTTCTAATTAATACACTTTTAAATTACTAGATTGAGAGCAGCGCGCCTAAGTTACAGAGCGTTGAGATTCTGAAAGTCCCGAGTCAGGATTCGTGTGACAGATTTTATTTAATATCATTTAACAGCTGGAGATGTATCATTTGGGATCTGGGACCCTCCCGGGGATCACCCATCCTCTATAAAATGGGTACCTAAAATAGGGGAAAATTTGAGCCTGATCTAGAGCAAATCGTCCTGCAAAACTGTTATACAAGAAAGAGTACAGTCTCCAATACTGAACCCTAGATCCTTCATAGGTTTTAATCGTACAGTTTTTTTATTTTTGTTTAATTACCACCAGCTTCGATTGGCGCTTAAGCCAGTGACGTGGCTGGGAAAGGGCGCAGGGGCCTCCCGAACTCTTGCTTTGCCCCCATTCCTGGGGAAGAAACTCAGTTCGGGGACCCCAGGCAACTTGTAATTATTGTAATTATGGTATGAATGCGAGAAATTATTTTATTTTTATTATCATCTTCGCGAGTATTTATTTCGATTTTATTACCAGCATGTATACTTTTTATTTTATTTATTTATTATTATTTTATTTTATTATTATTACTTTTATTTTTATTGAATGATTGTATAGCTGTTTAGCGCTAGAACCTATTGCCTAAAAGTGGAAGATTGTAATATTCCAATAAAGTTTTTATATACTAAAAAAAAAATGATTACTAGTGTATTAAGTATTTATTTATTGTGTTATAGGTAATAGAACATATTATAACCAATAGAAGAGCACAAATAAAATATGTTCCAAATGGCATTTTCATAATTTATCATAAAATTTAATATTATTATTGTAATATAATACAGCTCGCTTAAAAGAAAATAAACAAGTGATTATATTTTCGAAACATATGAAGACAGAAAGATATAATCGCCCTAAATTAAAACACCCTCCTCCAGTTCTGGAATCGCTGGAGCCTGGTTCCTTGTACTCGAAGGGCAGGCAGTCATAAATTACAGGACCCTTTTAGGATAATAAAGTCATGATTTCATTTAAATGATTCATCTTCCAACTTTATAAGTCCATTTCTCAGTTTGGAAAGCCCCCTAACATTATCAACACTTATTAAAATAGTCTAATAACGAGAACTTTGACCAATTAAGATAATCTATATTGCAGGATCTCGAATTAATTGAATTAATAAATGTATAAGGGTTTTTTAATTGGAAAAATGTTGTCAACACCTCTTCGTTAATTAATTATGATTCAACTTAGCTCTATATAAGTTTTAAATTTATTTTAGAACCTCTTTTAACTGGATTAGAAATTCTACTTAACGAGAAATCAAAGATAAAAATATGTTATAACTAGATTTCGCCCGCGACTTCGTCCGAGCTGATTTTAAACAGAAATTTATGTTGAGTTTAAACGGAGGGTGAATTTTAATTCCATAAATTAACTCCATATTATAAACAATGACTTAAAGCATTTTTTTTAAGTCAGCCTACCAATGCTTATCCCCTTTGTTGATAGATTTAATTAAAATGTCCTATTAAATATTATATGTCATAATTACAGAACTATCGATAAGTTTTCTATTGAAATTCATCATGCACTATCCAAAACTGTAATATCTGGGGGTTGATTTTGCAAAATCTTCAATAAAATTATTATTGTATTAAAATGTAAAACCTGCTTACTTATTTTTACATCTCTAACTTAACATGTCACGATTTTCCGCATTTTACTCGTTAACGGGTCGATTTTAAAAAAAACACATATTTTTTAATTTTTTACGTAGTAGTTTAATATAAAATTGCATCGTGCTCGCTTTTAATTTTTTTTTTTATTACAAACGTTTTTAATCCTTTTCACCCTGTTAGGGAAATTTTTTTTCAAAAACCCTTTCTTAATGCGCGTTGGCCTTACAAAATGTACCTACTGTCCAACTTTCGAGTCTGTAGCTTATGCCGTTTTGGCTCTGCGATGGTCTTTTCAGTCAGGACGAACTCTTATATATATAAAAATATATGAAGGCGGAAAGTGATGAAATAAATAATAATAAATTACTCGTGTTTTTTTTTTTACTCTCCTTTATTTAAAAAGTTATAAATTACATATATTTATATATAAGCATACATAAACATACAGGTGCTGAAATTTTGCGTTTCTAAATTACACAGCAAGAAAATACAAGTATTTCTCTATTCCGGGAAAAGGTGATTTAATTCAGTCGCGATTTTTGTGTGGAAAAAATAGTAGGTATATGTATATTGTTTGTATTATTCTCTACTGTTACCTGCTATAATCTTAGGTTCTAGAGGTTCAGAAAAATAAATAAATAAAACTATATTGCACTATGCACTTATGCATTATATGCATTATTTATGCATATATGTGTGTTAATTTTATGGTCAGGCTAATGTATGATCTTAAAATCAGTAACTATTTACTGCGAATCACTAAAAACATTTTTGTTTTTCGCTTTTAGAGAATGAATATGAGAACAATAAATTCTCGGATAGTCCCCTAAAGATACTTTTATGTATGAGTAATATTAATCATAATAAATAGGTATATAAGGCTTGTTATCGGAAAAAATATTGTCTACACATTTTTTTACATACCGGAAGACGCGAACTAAAACATGGAACTGAGTACCTTTTTGGAAAGCTAGATGTTGGAAAACCAAGGATTTAAATGACGTTAGTGAGGACAAATGACAGATGTTAGGAGGACTTGAGTTCCAAACTGTGGTGGAGCGGGCGAGAAAGGAACGTTCGAATGTTTTGGTTATGAAAGGCGAGATCTTGTTTTATGGTGCTAAAATGAGGATTTGAATTGAAGCAGACAATAGATATATGAAGGGTGTTGAGAGTAAATGGATTGGTATGAATACTAAAATAAAACAGAGGAATTTCTGTTCTTTCTGAAACATATTGATTTATTCGAATAAATATGCTTGATTAACTGCAATAAAATGTAAGAGTAAAATGAAAGAATACTATCATAAAATATGCAGAAATAATTGGTTTTTATGGCGTATAAAAGTAGATATCCGTATCTATACAAAAAAATAATACTGAATAAAAAAAATTAAGAAACAGAAATATACCACAGTATTAATTTTAATTTATAATTTTGTGTTGTTAAATGGTTTAAATAATAAATTCATAGTATATATGAAAATAAATAAATTTAATAATAAAATCCTAAATTATCTTTTCTTTTTAGCTTATTTAAAAAAACATTCTTTGTCAGAAAAGACGAAATGTGTATCGAAAAAAAGGTATAGTTATAATTTAGTATATATAATAATTCATTATGTGGTAAATATGTAAAAATGTATATTAACAATCACATAAGTAAGCACTAATAATATTTAACATCTAAAATATCTTACGGTTTTAGTTATTTCAAAAAGAAATGACTATTTTTGTTCAGATAATAGTATACATTTATTAAGAGAAATATTTATACAGGTAAAATGTTTCTATTAAAACCATTTAGTAATTGTAAAACAGCAATAATAATTTTTCTGAACAATTAAAATATATTTTTTTCGTTTCCATGTCCTCCTATTTTGTTTAAATAAATTAAAAAGTATAAACCCATTTTGACTGCCTCATCCCTCCCAGTTACACAAAGTGCAAGTAAATATTACATGATCTTTCTCTCCTTTATAAAAATGACATGTAATAACTGGAATGCTATTTGGAAGGCAGAAACATGTGACAGCCGTGTAACAGTCTTCAATTTTCATTTCCCGCGATGTAAG